>JZKD02S1668072.1:438790-472378 GCA_000966675.3 Picea glauca
CTAACCCCCCCTCTTTGTCTGCCTATCACTCACTCTGTTTTTCTTCCCCTCTCTCCCTCTCACACTCTCTTTCTTCCTCTCTTTGTATCCCCCCTCCCTACATCACAAGGAAATAAATGGCCTTAGCCTAGACATGTCAAGACCTAGACCTAAACCTAGACATAGAAATACCTAGACATGGAAATACCTAGGGCATGACCTAGACCTATACGATGACCATGACATAGAGCTATACCATGACCTAGAGCACAACATAGAGATAGATATATATTTAGATGATGACCTAGAGGTTGACGTACACCATGACCTAGACCACGACATAGAGTTAGAGCTAGATTTAGACGATGACCTAGATATTGATGTACACCATGACCTAAACCAAAACATAGAGCTAGATCTAGATTTAGACGATGACCTAGAGATTGAATTATACCATGACATAGACCCCCTAGATACATCTAAGCCTATGCATAACTTATACTCAACCCTTAACCCCCTCTACACTTGAGCCTTAAGTGCACTATGCATATACATTTTGTACAACCCTTGCACCCACATCACCCACATATTGGTGCTCTAACCATTGATATATCCTTGAAAACACTTTCAATCCTAACCCCTTAGTCCTTATTTGTCCCCATACCCCTATACATACTTATTCATAAATATGTTTGGTCTATAATAAATGCTTTATTTGTTGCATTAAGAGTGTGCACATGCTTTTGTGATTTGATTGAGCTATAGTTGTTGGTCATTTATACTCAAGACGAACATGTGCACATTCCTCCTGAGAATGTTTTGGTGCCAAGCACACTCCATCACCTCATCTAATTCAAGGTTGAGAAACAATCTATGACATCTTCAAAAACAAATAGTGCGCACAGACATGTTTTTCTTATTTTATTGTTCTTGTTTGATTCATTGAGAGTTTTGTGTTATTGCTCGACCAATGTAGGAAAACTTGGAAGACAAAATTTTCAAGTGCAATTGGAATTAGTGTTTGTATCTTCTTGTGTCTTGTTGGAATTGGAACACAAATTTGTCCAAGTGTAATTGGAATTGTTGTCTGTATCTTCTTGTGTCTTCTTGAAATCGGAAGAAAAATTTGTCCAAGCCCAATTGGAATTGTTCTTTGTATATTTTTGTGTCGACTTGGAATTGGAAGACAAGTTTGGCCAAGTGCAATTGGAATTGTTGTTTGTATCTTATTGTTTCTTCTTGGAATTGGAAGACAAATATTTCCAAGTGCAATTCGAATTGGAATTATTAGATGTGTCTTCTTTTGTAATATAAAAACAATTTTATCCACTTAGTTGTTCCTTATTACATAATACAAAGACAAATTTGTGGTGGGTGTTTGGAAACCAATTTTTATCTTTAAACCTAGGGAATCGATGGATTCCATAAATAAAGTCCTCAAGAAAAAAAAACGATTGAAAATATAGAAGAAGAAAGATAAAAAAAAAACACAATGTTACGTATGTTAAAGCATAGGATTTCAGAAGAGGGAAATCCAATTTCTAGCGGAATAGATGCCACTATTGTTTCTCCTCCATCACCATAAGAAAAGAGCAAGAGTTCATTAGAGAGCAACCCGTGAAATATCTCATCAAGACAACTTGTTGTGGATGACCAAATGATGGAGGATTTGTTTGGAGATAATTATACAATGGATGAAATTAGAGAAGAAACCAATGTACAACATTGTGGTGAAGAAGTTCATGTGGTGCAATCTCTTATTGGACAGTCAAATGTTCTAGAAACTAGTCAATCCCATGTCCACTCTCTTCCCACATTTGATCCACCAGTGATTGAAGCGGAAAGAACTACAACATTGTTAACTCCACAACATGGAGGTAAAAATTGCCAGAATAGGGGTTCATCGTCCCTACCTAGATTGAACATTATGCAGTGAAGAAATCCTAAATGCATTCAGGTCGATAAAAATGGTCTAGAATCACTGGAATGTAAGTTACCTAACCATACTATTAGTTATCACTCTTATAAAATCATTAAATAATATTTTGAACCAAAATCCAATGTTGTTAAATGTCAATTATTTTTAGTTTTGTTAAAATCTATAAGTTTGGTTGTTGTTAGGAGAATTTTAGGCATTAAAATAGTCAAAAGTGCATAAACAAGTCATCATATTGTTAGAAACCTTGTAGATGCTTTTCAAAGAATTGGTAAGAAATCGTGTTCTAAATACCGCAATGCATCTTGACGTGTATTGTCACAATCAATTGTTAGCAACATCATGAAAAAACATTGTTTGATACAACAAACCTCTCACCTCTTTAAATGCAATTTCAAAACCCTTAGAAAGTATTCTCATAGAAAAGATATCCTTGACACAGGTGGCCCAACATATTTGTGGGACTTCACTAGTAGGCTACCTTGTTCTGACATGAAGTTAATTGGAGCAGTTAAGGGACTAGTTCAAGATTTCTAGCATGATAATACTAGGCCTTCTTCCAACCAAAAAGATGTACTAAAATTGAGAAGGGGATATAGGGACCGCGAACCCCATATTAGACAATTTCATGACATTACACAAACATAATTGTATGAGAGATTAAGAACAAAACATATTACACTTAACTTAGGCCAAATATCTTTCCATAAATGTAAGCCTTGGTATGTTCGAATAAACGCAATATGTAACACACATTGTTGTATATATCACATTGAATATGTTTAGTATTATCACACACACACACACACACACATACATTTCTTGCTTTGCATAAAACCTTTTTGCAAGAATGCTTAGTTATATTGTCATTGTCATCATGTAGAGACTTTATTAAAAACATATTCTATATAAGGCCAGAGGATTTTACATTTTATAAAAAAAAATTCTTAGATGGGACATGCCCCAGGAGCAGTGGAATGACATTACTTAGAAAGTGCATCCATGTAATAAATAGTATGAATTGGGAAGGAAGGAGGTTGCCTTGAAGAGATTTAAATATGTGACATGTGATATTGATGGAGGATAGGAAAGAAAAAAGATACAATTGGTTACTTCCCAAGTCTGAGTTTGTGACTTCATGAAGGACTTCATCGAAAAGACATGACATTATGTTCAGAATGTCCATGCGGATCGATGGCAGGACGAGCATTTTAGAATATGAAGAGATACATTTCATGTTGGTACTGTGTTATCAGTGATTGATTTTGCTGAGAAATACACCCTTCAACCCTAAAATGAGATCCAAATACAATATTATCACTCAGAGAAGGTCGGCAGAATGGTTCATATCACATACATGCATGGACCATATAGTAATGAAAAAAAAAGAGTTATATTGAAAGAGTATCACTTCTACATAAGAAATGATCAGTTCCATGACTTTGCCTACGTACAATATTGTTTTCAATTGTTCTACAATCGCCTTATGGAGAATAACATACACATGGATAAACATTGGATTTGATCAGATGGTTGCACAGGCCAGTTCAAAAATACTCGTGTATTTCAATGGTTGTGTATGTTTCACAAAAAACTAAAGGTATCGCACATTTGGAACTATTTGAGTCTGGGCACAGGAAATGGGAGCATGATGGAGTAGGTGCATTCATAAAAAGAGTGTTATGCAAGAAATAAATGAAGTTCACAACTACTTCCCTCATTCGAGATGAAAAATCCATTGTTGAATGGTGTTCTTCAGTAATGGGAGAGGGAAAAGGAACCCATGAATAACAATCACACAGGAAAGGACATGTACATAGATATTTTGGGGAGGTGGTATATGTACATCAATCATAGTGGTATGAATGCAAAACAATCCAGGGAACTCATGGATTCCATTTAGTTAGAACATCAAAAAATGCAATAGCTAAAATATGGATGAGAAAAAACTATTTTTTTTGTGGTCCATGTAGTAGTAATGAATGGGATGATTGTAAATTGACATCCTAGGTTGATATATGGGATCGTGTATCACTCCCCATTGGTCAACTTATAACTATTGAATTATCCCATTTGGAGGAGGACCAATCAAGTATTTCAACAGATTATGATCATATCTCAGATCTCGTACTGCCAAGTTCATTGATTCCTTCTATTAAATTTTGAATAACTAGAATTAATGTTTTATGCTTTGGTCATTTAGTGGACTCACATTTTGGCACTCCATTTTTTGCAGGGAACATATACCAAATGGTTTCCCCAAGATATAATGAATGGTGCATTGATTATTGGTTCGAACGATGCTTAAAGGGAAAGCAGATCCTCATGAGATCAATAACAAAATCCAAAGGAATTGTTTTTTTTTATTGGGTCTATGGTTATTAAATGAGAATATCTAACACAAAATAAAGGTGGTTATGTATTTCAAGATTATAAAATAGGTCAAGTCATATACCACTTTAAAAACATGGTTATTAGTACAAACCTCCAACTACAAGCAATGCCAAGAAATAACTCATCAAAGGTATGATTCTTATTTCCTTACTATGAGCATGAGAAATTAATGGAGACCATTAGTATTAGAAGTGATCCCGATGGTCTACTTGAATGACCATATGTATGTAAAAGGCATAATTTTGGATTCATTATGACTGCTATTAAAATATTTGGAATGTTTTTAAAATATACCTTTACTTCAAATATTTTGGTATGTAAAATATTTTGACTGTTGTTAAAATATACTTTTACATGCCATGCCTTGCCATGCCTTCACTTGCCTTTCCTCACTTTCACTTTCCTTGCCTTGCCTTTCCTTCACTTTCCATGGCATACCTTTCCATCTCATCCCTTGCCTTGGCATGCCTTCACTTTCCTTTCCTTCACTTTCCTTGCCTTCACACACCTTCACTTACCTTTTCATGCCTTGCCTTTCCTTTCCTTACCATGCCATACCTTTCCTTTCCTTACCATGCCATGCCATGTCTTTTCTTGCCTTTCCTTTCCTTGCCTTCCCATGCCTTGCCTTTCCTTGCCTTTCCTTGCATTTCATTTCCATGCCTTGCCTTGAAATGCCTTCCCATGCCATGTATTTCCTTTCTGTGTATTTCCATGCATTTCCATTCCTTGGCATTCCTTTCCATGTATTAACTTCCCATGACTTGCCTTTCCTTCCCATGTCTTTCCTTTCCTTACCTTCCCATGCCTTTACATGCCTTCACATGCCTTGATTTTCCTTCAATTTCCATGCCATACCTTGACATGCCATGCCATACCTTTCCATTCCATGCCTTTCCTTTCCATCCCTTCACTTACCTTGCCTTCACTTGTCTTAAATTTGCTTTCCTTTACATGCCTTGCAATGCCTTTCCTTTCCTTGCCATGTCATGCCTTGAATTTCCTTCACTTTCCTTCACTTATTTTTCCTTGCCTTGCCTTTCCTTACCATGCCATGTCATGCCTTGAATTTCCTTGCCTTGAATTTCCTTCCCATGCCTTGACTTTCCTTGCCTCTCCTTCCCATGCCTTTCCTTGTCTTTCCCATGTCATGCCTTGTCTTTCCTTGCCTTGCATTGTCATTATTTTCCATACCTTGCCTTCACATTCCTTTTCTTGCTTTTCCTTTCCTTCCCATGCCTTCCCATTCCATGCCTTGGCATGATACAAGAATAACAATAATAACAAAAAAAACCAAAAAAAAAAACATAACAAAGAAAAAATAACAAAAAAAGAAACATTGCAATGGCATTGCCATGAATTATAATTAAACCCTAGGAATACACCTTGACACCTTTCATTACATTTTTGTCATAATTTGTATCCCTTTAGGGTTGTCATGTATTGAATATTGTAGGTTTGTCATGTGTCATCTTTCATTTGAGCATGCATTTGTTATCTAAACCCTAGTTTAAGCTGTCATTTTTGGCCCCCTTTCATTTAATGATTACCTATTTTAAGGAATATTATAATTTTCCTTGTATTTCCTTGCCTTTCCTTTCCATTCCATGCATTTCCTTTCCATGGCATGCAATGTCATTCCATGCCACACAATGCCATGCCATGTCGTGACTTTTATTTCCTTTCATTGTCATGCCTTGCATGGTCTTTCCTTTCCTTCCCATGACTTTCCTTGCCTTGCCTTGCCTTCCCATGATTTTCCTTGACATGCCTTCCCATTCCTTTCCTTTTCATTCCTTCCTATGTCATTCCATGCTTTTCCTTGTCTTCACATACCCTGCCTTGCCTTTCCTTTCCTTCCCATTCCTTGCCTTTACATGCCTTCATATGCCTTGCCTTGCCATGTATTTCTATTTCATGTCTTTCCTTGCCTTGCCTTTCCTTCACTTACCTTCACTTGCCATGCCATGCCTTTTTTTTCCATGCCTTGCCTTGACTTTCCATGCCTTCATTTGTCTTGTCTTTCCTTGCCTTGCCTTGTCATGCCTTCACTTGCCTTGCCTTGCCTTTCCTTTCCATGCCTTGTATTTCCTTGACATGCCTTGCCTTTCCTTGTCATGCCTTCACTTTCCTTTCCTTTCCTTTCCTTTCCATGCCTTGCCTTTCCTTGACATGTCTTCACTTTCCTTGCCTTTATTTTCCATGTTATGCCTTCCCATGCCTTCCCATGACTTTCCATGTCATGTATTCCCATGCCTTCTCATGTCTTTAATTTCCATTCCTTGCCTTGCCTTTCCATTCCTTCTCTTTCCTTTCCTTCACTTTCCATGCCTTCACTTTCATTTATTTTCCTTACCTTTCCTTTCCTTTCCATGCCATGCCTTCCCTTTCCATGCCTTGCCTTGCCTTTCCATGCCTTCACTTTCCTTGGCATGCCTTTCCTTTCCTTGTCATGCCTTCACTTGCCTTTCCTTACCTTTCCATGCCCTTCCTTCCCATGTCTTGCCTTGCCTTTCCTTTCCTTCCCATGCCTTTCCTTTCCATGCATTACCATTACATGTCTTGCCTTGCCTTGCCTTGCCTTCACTTGCCATGTCATGCCTTTCCTTGCCATGCCTTCACTTTCCTTGCCTTGCCATGTCTCACCTTACCTTTCCTTGCCTTTCCATGCTTTTCCTTTCCATGCCTTCCCATGCCATGCCTTTCCTTGCCTTGACTTTCCATGCCTTCCCTAGTGTCAAAGATACTCCAACAAACGATTTTCGGTGGATGGAATGAAAGTGGAGGGGCCCCACTATATGAAACTCGGTGTTATGGATCCAACACAACTGACAGTTCATCCATCTAAGTCCTAGTTTGATTTTTGTTGCAAGTTGAAACTCACCTTCTCAAGACATTTAGGGACATGTGGCCAATTTGGTCCAAGGGCATAAAATCCAAACTGAGCGGCATAATAGAGTTTTGTAAGCTCCCACAAGTCTTTTTGGCAAGGCCCACGTGACTACACTACCCACAAATGTTTGACACAGTGTTCCTGAAAATCCACCTCCTCTTATGAAATTGCATTATGCCTCATTGAGTAAAACCCCTAGTGCACGAGATACTCCAAAAAACAATTTTTAGGTGGACAAAATGACAGTGGTGGGGTCCCACTAGCTGAAAACTAGTATGGAAAGGCATGGTATGTGTTGTTCCATAGTTTATACTTAAGGCTTTAAAGTATAAAGTCTAGGCATCCAAAAAAAAGGTAGAGAGATTTAAGGTATAAAAGTGTCAGTTATTAAGGGTAAAGCTATGGATGATTTCTTAATTCTCTCTGTCTAGCTTCAAATTGTTCCTGGATGCTTGTATCCCATTCAATTTCTTCCCATGAACGTTCTAATTCAACCTGGGTGTTTGTTGTCTGTAAGATAGTGTTAAATAAGTTTAAGGCAATGCTAGTTTGATCTGAAAGGTCGGGTTCTATATTGGGTTGTCTTGTAACAAGTACAGTCATGAGGGATGAAGGTTAAAAATCTATTACTTTGTTTTCAAGGTTTTCTATTTTTGTTTTGGATTATAAAAAAAAAGTTACCAAACTTAAATTAATAATATAACAGTTTCAGAGGTCATTTCCCGTTCCTAAGTCAAATTCAAAAAATCATGAAAGTGATGGGAGAAAAACATAAATCTGTCTAAACAATGTGAGGCATCAATCATGGAGGAATCTCACTTTGTAACAGGAGAAGAAGAAAGACAAGAGATCTTTGATGCAGCATAAAAATACAGTAATCTGAATAATCTACATGTCTCGAGCCTGCTAATAGAAAGCACAGAGGAAAGAATTTAAACAATTAGATAATCAAATAACTCTTAAACACAGTAGATGTTGTACTAAATTGCAGTTAAACATTCAAAGATATATAAGGGAAAGATGTTGAAAATGAAAGTAAAGAGGAACACATAGCTCAAGGTCGACAGAACCTGGAATATTCATTTTGTATTATCATTAATCATTGTAAATGAAGAAAAATTCTCTAGTACAATTGGCCACAAAAAATCCCTTTCTCAGTCTTATGAAAATATATTTATACAAAGTCACCAATTCTTGACAGTTGATGATTTCCAAACTCCTAGGGGCTAACGGTTACAAAAATGAAAACTTGAACCGTTTGCATGGTTACCTTTTATTTCTCTATTATCTTGATAATATGAGCCTACAATATGATACTTCATTGTTTCTTTGAAGTATCTCCTTCTTTTGGTTCGAGACATTCAATACATTTTTCTAGAAAATGCACTAAAAATCTAGGAGGCTCTCGTATATCCTTTTCCTCGAACAGATAAAACTTCCTCTGAATTTTTGGCAATCGATCTTTAATCCATTTGTCAACAAAATTAGCTAATTGAAATTTTAAATTTGGCTTCACCAGCCACCTGGCTATTTGGGTAACATCAATCTCTTTTAATTGTGAAATTTCAATTTGAATTTCATTCAATTTCTCTTTGAGTTTCAGTTGATGTCTTATAATATTGATCTATCCTAATAGCCCAAGACAATCCTCTTTTTCGATGCCCAATGATCCTTTGTCTAGAAAATCAAAGGTTTTTTCGCAATCATCCTTGACTTCCTTGGCCATTTTCTTTCTTTCAGCTATGTTGGCCTCCCATACTTTAAGCATGATATCACCCCTTATATGCTCTGCGACAGACAACCTTGGAGTTTCTGATACCTCTTCTTTTTCCGAAATTACAACTACCTTTTGAAAAGTAGCCTAGGATGCTTTAGCCTCTTTTTCTTTGAAAACAACGTTATCGAAAGATTGACTTACTTCTCGGAAATAGTTCTGAATAACTTCTACTTTAGAAATCAATCTTTGTTTCTCTGCTTCTATCTTCATATGCATCTCCAGTGCCTGGGTTTGAAAAATTTTTAAATCTATCACCTGATTTTGAATAGAATTCAACCTATCCTGCAACTGCCTCGCTAATTCTTCCTGCTAGATGACCTGTCCCTGACTAGCTTCCATCTTCTTATACATCTCATCAAAGATAGATTTGAGTAGTTGGATTGTCTGTTTGTCAACGGCTCTAGCTTTTTCCATCCCTTTTCTTATCTCCTCTCTAATAGTACTCTCTGGGTTCCTTATTTGACTCTGCAACTGGGCTATCATCTGATTCTTATGCTTTAACTTTATTTTCATATTGTCAACTGAGAATAAGTTAGTTGTTTCCAAAGCTCCCATAGAACCTGCTACCTCTGTGGAAAAATCTTCCTCTTCTAGGTTATGTCCATCTACGAGCACTCTGTGTTTCTTTACCATCGTTCCTTCTTTCAAATGCATTTCCTATTTCACTACAGCTTTCCTATTCCTACTAAAAAATTAGTCAGAGGAAGGTATATCTTCTCTAGAGATGGGAGTAAGGTCACTTACATACATAACTTCCAGATGAGGAGCTCCAAATGTTGACTATAAAGGATTCAATGATGTAATAGGGTTGCCCAACTCTGTAGATTGGGTTTCTCCTGTTGTTTTGGGAATATCAGCAGGAATAGTTGATTATAAGGGAGGAATCATTTGACTTGACTTTGGAGGTGTCTCGATCATAGACTCTATTTTCAACCTTGGCTACTCTATTTGTGAAGCTTCTGGTTTTTGTGAAGATGCTTTAGTCTTCTTTGTATTTTCTTCTGCAGTCTTCTCATTAGAAGGATTTGGATTGAAACCTGGAGGTATGATTTCTTGTTCTAGAGGAGAGGTTACCATTTCTCCTTGTATTGTCTTAGGTAACCCACTTCCTCTGTGATTTTGGAAAGCAAGGAAGTTGTCTTGCAGGTCTGAGGATAGTGTCTGGATCCTGTCTAATACCTCCTCATAGATTCTTGTCCCTTTGAAATGTCATCATGAGGGGAATCTTCATTCTCTATAGTTTTCATGTTGCATTGAGCCAGGTGATGTCCCACAACTTTGTATGGGTCATGCTTCCTGAACTCGACATCCACCAGTTTAACTTCTTCCAATGCCGCAGCTTCTACTTTGGAATGGCCAAAGTTTAGGAGCGAAAACTTGCCAACCTGTAAGGGAAAAATTGGCCAGAATTTTTTCTGGGATTCTTTAATCTCTTTGTCAATTCCTCATGTTATTATTTGGTAAGCTACCTCCCTTCACACAAGTCTTTCAGGAAGGAACTTTGGAAGTGCATGAGGGGGGATCGAGCACCCGAACACTCTAACATAAGAGAAACTCTCTTCAATAAACCAATATGCAATCGTTCTGAGGTTTCCCACAATTTTCTCTAAAATCCGAGGGGTTGCATAACCATACAAAATTTGGTGCACAGGTATCACTACATAGTGACAGATTTTGTAAAATAAATCTTTAACATTATCCTCCCATAGTTTAGATTGATAAACATGAATGGGTTTAGCACAGGATGGGTTCTAGCTCCAATTCATCAAGGGGAATGGAGTCATGTAACAGATAGAATCCATAATATATGCATACATGTAAAAAGATGCAGGTCGACCTTTCGATTTTTCCATCTGGTACTCTGCAATGTCCTTGGTTAGGTTATCTGATAAAATTTTACCCCAGTTGAAAGTGTAACCCTCGGCTACCTCGTGTATAATTGGCACCCATTCTGCCGGGAAATGGGTAGGGATTTTCCTCCCAAATAGTATACATAACATCATTGCTATATAAACCATGTATTAGTTTAACAATGTTGTGGCATAAATTCCATGGGTATCAGCTCTAAATTTCGCTGGAATTCCCCACCAATATTTGATTATACCTGGATATGTTTGATACAATTATGTACACTCATTTATTTGAAATTCTTCTACAAATTTCGCATTATAAATGTATTTAGAAATAGGGGATAGTTTATACATTACTTGGATGTGCTCTGGTCTGAATGAGTCGATGACGAACTTTTGGTGATTTAGAATGCTCCTAGTCTGAATGTTGGTTTTTTCTAAATCCCAGCTTATCATGTCATTGTATGGCATGAGTCTCGGCCGTGTGGCTATATTATAGATCTCAGACTCTGCTATACCTCTGAGTTCATTTTCAGTCTTTTCATTTCCGAAATCGTCGAGGCAATTCATAACCTCATACTCCAAGATTTCAAAAATATGCCTTCGGGACTTGACTGAATCCACAACATGTGGTATAGTATCAGATATAACATCTCCATCTGGATTTGAGCTTTCACTGGCCTCCTCACTCTTATTAGGCGCTTTTCTGGGTGCCATGATGTTTGTGCTAAAAATGAAAACCTGTTACAGAGAAGAAATGTGTGAGCTCATTTGAATGTAACTCACTTCTTGTCTGAAAGTAATAATGAAATTCAAAATAAGAAGCCTTTATTGACCATTGACTTGCCTTAAATTGAGAATACTGATACATGCGATAAAAACTAAATTATTTAATGGTGATGGTACGCTTAGAGATATGCACTTTATGTTAAGAATATCTCTATTCATCCGTTATAAACATTGCCACATATCAGCATTTCAAAACCGGGATTTCGAAATGAATGTTTTCGAAAACTCCAGAAATAGCGAGATGTGAAAAGTCATTTAATATCATTATCCATGTTTTAATGTTAAGTTAATTACGCTTAAGCGCTTAATACTTTCGGGATTTTGGGCTTCGGGGATTTTTGAGTACGAAAGAGTGATAACTCTTTGATTTTCCAAAATGCGACTGATTAACGATTTGTTAAGTGTGTTTTAAAATTTAATTAATCACGATTAAAAAGGGATTTCGTAAAAAGCGCATCAGGACTTTGAACTGCTTCTTAAGTTGAGATGGCCAAAAAAGAAAACACGAAGGCTTAGAAAGCCGTTAAACTTTTTTTAATTATTCCTTTTAATTCAGTTTAACTTCTTTTAAACAATCACTTTTCGAGGCTTAGGTATCGGGACTTTGGAGTTGTTATTTAAAATTCATACTTCGTGAATAGTCGAACCCCAAAACTCGAAACTCTTGAAAGACTTTGACTCCTTTTTAGAACTAAGGGCGGCTCCATAACCAAATAAAATTGATTTTTAGGTTATAAGAAGAAAAATAAACTGTGTTTCAACATTAGGCTCCATCTAGGGATCTCGTCTCCTTGCGGGACGAGAAGAACATGTAGACCAAGTGCCTTTGTTGCGTAAATGGAGTCATTAATGCATATGTGTGAAACACTTCTTGGAGAAAACTCAAAATGAGACTTTAAGACTTCAACCTTAACTTTGACAACTCTTCAAAACTAAAACATCTAGTGATCGAGTTAGGCTAACAATAGATTTCCTTCTCTAAAACTGACCTCATATTTGTGTAATATAATTGAAACAAAATTAACCATTCTACCAGGTTTCCAATGCTTCAAATTAGGGTATGTCATAAGCTTATAATGTAGATCCATTTGAAAGAGGAATCGCTACCAGAGAATCTTGTAATTCATGTATAACAGCCTATCAGATATGTGGACATTGCTTCACTGTCAACGAGCCTCTTCAGTACCTCGATGAAGTTATTAGATTTCCCACATTGAATTTCATTTCACCACTTCCATTGTTTTCTAGAATTTAAATGTTGAGATGAGGGAAATCATATAATGAATTTCCTTTATTCATCTCTTTTGGACTAGATGGGGGAAATCAATAATGAATTTACTTTCACCATCTGTCTATATATAAATAAATAAAAATTAATATACGAAGTGGGGGGAATCAATCAGTATGTAATATACTCAGGAAAATATCTTCTTAAAATTTAACAATAGAGGCCTGTCAACTCACTTTGATTGCTCTGGACTAATCCTCTTCTGACCTTCAAACATCTTTGGCTTCAAGGAAATTCTTAAGGGAATTCTTGTTGATATTTATAAGGGATTTTCTTTGAGCAAAAACAATCAATTTATTCCTATTAGAATGACTAAGGAAGTTAGGATTAACCCAGACATACTTCTGATTCAGCTAAAGTTAGAGGAACTATAAACTTTTACCTATTCTCATTTTCGAAGGTTAGTTTATGAGTTTCCAAAATTAAGGTGAGACCCTTTCTTATCTTAAGAAGATTATGGGAAGATAATCAAGGAAACAGATGAAGAGGTGACTTGACCATGGACAGGGGAAAAGTTAGGGGCTTTAGATATTTCGTTGAAGACACAACTTCTCTTAACAAGCTATTCAAATCTTGAAACTTTTCCTTAAAATCCTTTATTGCTTATTTTTCATATATATACTATTTTTTTTTTTCTTTTTTTTTTTGGTGAATATTAGTAAATCAAAGATTATTGTCTTATGCATTTACATTTTTTGGGACCTTTTAACCTAATTTTTCGGGCCAGAAATTCATACCTTGGTAGTTCTTTGTATTTGTAGCCAAACAGACTGTTAGTTTGTCTTAACTATTTTTCGGGATGCAATTAACATGAGTATCCATGTATGTCACCTTTTGATATTTGTAGTCTCTTGGCTTATCAACAACTCTCCTGCAAATAAGATAAACATGAGAACTGTCGGGACTTCTAGTAAATCAGAAAATTTCTTATTACAAATTTTGACCTATTTTGTATATATACTTCTTTTTTTTTATATTTTCGTTTCAGAAAATGACTCTTTGTATTTACAGTAAAAAATAAAACTTACCTAATGAAATATAAATATAAACAAGTCGCAAAAACAAACAGGTATGTACAATGAGAGTTCAAAAAAATATTACTACATGAAGTGCTTAATATATTGCCCATTGATAGGGGTGTTAAGAATCTTTCCATCGATATTTTCTAATAAAAAATCATTTTTTCCCTCAGAGGCTGAAATCTTCTATGAGCCACTCCAGATATGATCAAACATGCCATGTTTATCGGCATCTTCTTTCCTGGATTCCCATTTTAGGACCAGATCACTAGGGAGGAATTCTCTGTCTTTAACTTTTTGGTCAAATAAAGATTTCATATTATCTTGATATCTTTGTAATTTTTCATCTACTTTTGCCCTATTTTGTTGAACTTCAATCAACTGGTTTATCCTCCTGGTAATGTCATTCGGTTCTTCATTTGATTCTTGCCAGAGTTTCATTACTAGGAGTGCTAGATTTATTGGTGAAATGACGTCAGTACCATATACCATCTGAAATGGAGACATCCCAATTGACCTTTTGGTACCTATCCTATTAGCCCATAAAGCATATTTTAAATGCACATGCCATGCTTTCTTATTTTTGGTCAGAACCTTCTTAATTATAATAATCAGACTTTTGTTATATGACTTAGCTAGACCATTACCCTGTGGATAGTAAGTCATGGAGTGTCCTAGCACAATATTGTACATTTGGAAAAATCTTATCATGGCCATGGACTTAAATGCTTGGGCATTATCAGTAACTAGTTTTTGGGGATAGTCAAATCTAGATAAAATATTTTCCTCCAAAAAACTGATCACTACCGAGTCAGTTGTGTTTCTCGTAGGAATAGCTTCCACCCATTTGGTGAAATAATATGTAGCAGTTAGAATCCATTTGTGTTGAGCGCTCGATTGTGGATGAATTTATCCAATAAAATCAAGACCCCATTGCTGAAATGGAGCTTTGGTTTTAACTGGCACTAAAGGTAATGTCGGGACTTTATGTTTTCCTATAAACAACTGACAAGGATTACAAGTTCAAACTTTAGTGTTTACATCAATGAATAATTTGGGCTAGTAATACCCGGATCTTAGGATTTTATAAGTCGTTTCTCACCAAACATGGTGTCCTCCACACACTCCCTCATGGAATTCATTTATAACCTTTTTTGTTTCGGTTTCTACTAAGCATCTCATTAGGAAACCCAAGTGGTCTTTCCAATAAAATTTACCATCTATAATACAATATTTTATAGCATGTAACTTCAATGACCTAGCTTTAGATGGGGTTAGTTCACTAGGACACTAAAGGGTCAGTAAATAAGAAGCAATATCGCGGTACCAAACTAAAGAAGAGAATTTGGGTAGAATTTTGGTTGTGGACACAACAACATCGAGTTCATCTGTCTCAAAAATTCCTTCATTTTCTTGTAGATGGTTGATTCCGAGTTCTTTCAAATTTGATTCAGCCATCAATTTAGCCAAACCCTGACCTTTAATAATCTTAGTTGGTTTAATTTCTAGGTCGAATTCCTAGATTTTGGCTAACCATCTACCTCTCCTTCTGTCACTTTTAGGATGAACCAGTATATCCTTAACATAACTTGTAGGCACATAAGAAATTATCTTTGAGTGCAGTACGTAAGTTCTGAAAGCCTTGAGATCTTGCACCATTGCATAATCTTGTTTTTCCAATATGTCATATTTCAACTTAGCATCTCTGAGACTTTTACTAAAAAATGCAATAGGCTTCTCAAAACCCTCATCATTTTTCTCTAACAATACAATTGCAATAGTGTGTTCAGAGGCAAAAGAAAAAATCAAAAACTCCTTTGTATAATTTGGGCTAGTTAGAACTGGTGCTTCACTTATCACTCTCTTGATACGTTGAAATGACGCTTTAGCTTCAATTGTCCACTTCACCTCATTGTCCTTCTTAAGCATATCTGTAATCAGTTTTACGATTTCAACAAAGTAAGGGATGAATCTTCTCAAGAACTTTATTTTTCCTAAAAAAGACTGAATTTCTATTACATTTCTAGGAATATTTAAAGTATCTATTGCCTCTATCCTTTTCGGGTTGATTTTGATTCCATCCCTAGACACTATATGACCCAAGATTTTACCTTCTTGCATTGTGAAATGATATTTCTTGGGATTTAGTGACAAACCAAATTTGCAACATTTCTCGAAAGTTTGCTTGAGGTATACTAGATGTTCTACATCAGATTTAGAAAAAACAGTCAGATCATCAAGGTAAATAACAACAAACTTATCTCTTTCACCCACGAAAGTGATGTCCATAGCTCGTTGGAAATTTTTCCCTGCATTCATTAAACCGAAAGTCATTTTGTCATACATAAAAGTACCCCAAGGAGTGGTGAATGCAGTCTTTTCTTTATCATCTTGATGTACTACAATTTGATTATAGCCTGAAAAACCATCAATCATAGACATTTTTTTATCTCCAACTACTTTCTCTAAAACATGATCCATCTTGGGTAATGGATAATTGTCCTTGAGTGATGATCAGTTTAAATTCCTAAAGTCAACACACAGTCTGATTTCACTATTTTTCTTTCTTACTGGGACTAAATTTGCTACCCACTCAGAGTATCTCAGTCGGACAATGATCTTGGCATCCAATAGTTTCTTCACTTCCTTCTCTATTAATGGCAGAAGTATGGGTTTTATTTGCCTATGCTTCTGCCTAAAAGGTTTGACACCTTGTTTCAAAGGGATTTTATGTTCCATAATGGATGTATCATAAGTCCTTAATTAATCATAGGACCAAGCAAAAACATATTTATATTATATAAGAAACTCAACATACTTTCTTTTTATCTCATAGGGAAGGTATTTGGATAACTTTACCAACCTCGGATTTTCCTTGGTACCTATGTCACAATCTTCAACTTCCTCTAGCTTAGGCTATAGAGTGGACTTCAAAGGGATGTCATCATGATTAAATAACCTCTCTAAAGTTATCAATCCTTTGGGAATCTAATTATTTTTTAGTACAAGCATACGATGATTTGCAGTCTTGTCTTGAAACTCTTGGGGATCTTCCCCTTCCTGCATGATCCAAGTAGGATCATTCTGGTTTTCCTGGTCGACATGTGTTTTAGCAAACTCATCTACCATTTCTATAAAAAGAATTGAGTTGTTCATCATACTCAAAAACCTATCAATGTTGTATGTTATTCGATATCGAGGGCCTATGTCTCATCTCTATATGATATTTAAGTTTGAAAACCATTGGAGATGTGAAGGTCAAGGCTGCTTTAGCCAGTGAATCTGCTCATTGATTCTCAGTCCTAGGGATGTAATGAACATTAACGGATGAAACAAAATTCAAAATCAGATCCCAAGCACAGTTCCTATAAGCTCTCAGCCTCAGGTGCTTATCTTGGTTTTGACGTTTGATTTGTTTTATGATCAGTTCGGCATCATCGTAGACTTCTAAGTTTTTGATCTTTAATCTTTTGACAGCTTCTAATCCTAGGACTAGAGTCTCATATTCACAAACATGGTTAGTATAATCAATGTCCCATTGTAGTATATAAGAAAAATGTATAATGAATTCATCGTTGGGTGCCACGAAAAGCACTTTGACTACTTCTCTTTCGGAAGATGAAGTGCCATCAAAAAACATTTTCCAAATTCCTAAACTATATACATCTTTATTTATTTTTTCTTCTTTTCCTTTTTTATTTTATGTACATCTTTCTTCTATACATACATCAATATCATCATCAATCGATAGAATACAATTCCCCAGATCCTGATCAACAATATAAACAGGGTAGTTATTTGGGTTAAGTGGGTCACTTACCATAAACTCCAACCTAGTTTCTTTGTACAAGCGTGTGAATTGTCCTCCAAAAATTAGGATCGTGGTGTATGTCATATCGAGTTGGAGGGATCCTCCAAGTTTGGTGCCACAAGATTTGGATAACAGCATGCCATACTTTGGGGGTATGTCAGCAATAACCACATCCATTAGAACGCTCTTCATAGGTATCTGTGCAAGATTAACTACTAAATATTTTATCATACCTATACATTTGACTTTTCTCAAATCAAATGAATACAGAGCTCCATAAGGTCGAGTGATTTCGAGACCAAGTCTATCCATAACGGCTTTAGGAATTACATTGTGAGAGGATCCAGAATCCAACATACAATAATGGAGCAGGTGATTGTGCCCAGTTAGTGTGATATAGAAAGGGGCAACGGTATCTCTAGAACCTTCGAAATGTGGACCAAAAATTATATTAGGCTTGTCATCTTCTAGATTTATCACGTCATCCTAACTTTCAGTATATGAGAAATTAATTGTTTTGGCAATTTTCTTTCTGTATATTGGATTTTTTGCTAGTTTGACAAGAGGTATAGGTATTTTTATTTTATTAATTTCATTTTATAGATTAAAATTTCCCATTGTTCTATCAAATTATGTCGTTTGGGATTCTATCCCTTTCTTTTTAGTTTTATTTTTTGTGAGGTTTTTTTTTTGGCCACATGATCCTCTATTTTCCTTGTGTTGATGAATGATGTTTCTGTTGGCTTTGCCTTAGTAGGTTGTGTGCCAGCAGCTTTGGTTTTAACAGTCTACTTTTCAGCATCTTTTGGAACTGGCTCATCTATTTCCCCCCTTGGCAAGATTTTCTTCGCTAGGGAGGTTGTGACGTTCCTGTCTCTAGGCATTAGATTGTACTTCTAGTGGAGTTTGGCCATTATGTCATCAACGATTCCTTGATAGGTTGAATCTTCTGTAATCTCATTGTTCTTGTTATTTTCAGATCTGTACTCTGTTTTTAAGGATTTTTCATAATCTTGTCTTGTTAAATAAGGTTGTTGGTAGTCATCACCAAGATTATTTATGTCTTCTCCTAATTCCTCAAAATCTTCCATGTCTTCTCCTCCCATGAAGTTTTCACTTTTAAAGGGGGCTTGGATTTTTTATCCTCATTCTTAATTTTTCTTTGTTGTGTTTGAGGGTTAGGATTCCTTATAAAATATTTTCTAGGGAGATTCTCATTCTTTGATTGATCCAATTCCATTCTTGAGATCTTATTCGACAATTCTTTAACTATCCTCGTTGTGTCATCCATCTTGTCTTCAGAAGACCTACCTAATCCAGAGGGTCCCACTTGGTCTATGTACTGTCTGGTTTCCCTATTTTGTGTTTCAAACTTTTTTTTAGCTTACCTGATGCCGCCATATTTGATTCAATTTATAAGGCATCACCTTGCATTTTAGTGAGGTCTACTAATATTCTCTCCCTCAACAATAGGGAGAAATTAGGGTCAAAATCCCCATCGAAAGTTACTTTCGTTGCGGGTTGGGAAGGTTTGACCTCGGCTGGAATTTTATTATACAATTTATTAATCCTATTGGTAAACTTGAGAACTGATTCAGATTTTTTCTTTCTGAGAGCCCCAAATTCGATTACATAGTAGAGATGGTCTTTCCTTTCTCCCCATTGTCTAATAAAGGCATTTTCTAGTTCATCGTATGACCATATTGATCCTATTGCTAGACCTCGGAACCAAGTTCTCACATGTCCTTAAAAATTATGAACCATGAGTCTCGAATAAACATCCTCATGTTCAAGACCAAGGATGTCCACAAATTGATAAAAGAAATTGATGTGTTCGATTGTGGTTAAATCACCTTCTCTTGTGAATTTCGATAGATTTTTCATGTAATTTTTAGGTAGATCGTGGAGAGGAACTAGGAGGACCAAAGGAGCATACCTAGCAGCCAATTTGGCAAATATTTGAGGGAATATTACTTGGTCACCTAATCCTCCTCCCCCGGCACCACCTATGGCTCCACCCCTAGCCCCACCTCCGGCACAGCCTACTCCGATTGGAGCCATTAAAAAATTAGGGGATGGAAGTCAGATATTACAAGGGGTACTTTTAAATGGGTGTAGTAACCCTTCGATTGGGGCTGAATAGGGAGAGATTATTTCAGGAAACTGGTTACCAAGCGACAGGAAACTTGAAAAAGAAGGACTTGTAGATCATGGGTTGGTTTCTTCGGACTCACAGGGTGAATATACAGTAGAATCAATAAGAATCGATTCAAGGTATATAGTATATTCGTCAGAGCTCTGAAATATGGGAATCTAAACTTTAGGAAGTGAAGAAAGGTCAATCGAGGTGGGGAGTGAGATAGATCTTTTACTTTTATAGGTGAAAGGAATAGTTGAGAAAGTATCAGATTTATATTCAGGTAAGACCAATCCAAGCTCTAGGGTTTCAATTAGATTGATATATAGTTCTCCATAAAGGAGTGGAGTATTTGACTTTTCAGGTAGATCCTTAGTGTTCGACTGTGTGAATTTAGGTTGATAAATCTTATTTATCGATGAAGCAGTCTGTTTAAGGTATATTCTTGATTTCAAAAAACATTATGGATCAGATACATGCAAAGTTTGTTTGTCATATGGATTCTTCCTGGTATTCTTTTGGTTAAAAGACAGTTTATTAATCGTGGATTCGCCAAGTGAAATATGAAAGTAGCCTTATAAAGTTTTCAATCTTTGTTCACTACCAAAGAAATAAATTATCAATGTCGTTCTTCCCAAGGAAAAAGTTTCGTTTCTTCGTTCCCCAGCAACGGCGCCAAAAATATGTTGTTCCAGAGTTTATATTTAAGGCTTTAAAGTATAAATTCTAGGAATCGAAAAAAAAGGTAGAGAGAGTTAAGGTATAAAAGTGTCAGTTATTAAGGGTAAAGCTATGGTTGATTTCTTAACTATCTTTGTCTAGCTTCCAATTGTTCCTGGATGCGTATATCTCATTCAATTGTTACCCATGAACATTCTAATTCAACCCAGGTGTTTGTTGTTTGTAAGATAGTGTTAAATAAGTTTAAGGTAATGCTAGTCTGATCTGAAAGGTCGGGTTCTATATTGGGTTGTCTTGAAACAAGTACAGTCATGAGGGATGAAGGTTAAAAAATATATTACTTTGTTTTCAAGGTTTAATATTTCTGTTTTGGATTACAAGAGAAAAGTTTCCAAACTTAAATTAATAATATAACAGTTTTAGAGTTCGTTTCTCGTTCTTGAGTCAAATTCAAAAAATCATGAAAGTGATGGTAGAAAAACATAAAGTTGTTTAAACAATGTGAGGCATCAATCATGGAGGAATCTCACTTTGTAACAGGAGAAGAAGAAAGACAAGAGATCTTTCATGAAGCATAAAAATATAGTAATCTGAATAATCTACAGGTCTTGAGCCTGCTAATAGAAAGCACAGAAGAAAGACTACAAACAATTAGATAATCAAATAACTCTTAACCACAGTAGATGTTGTACTAAATTGAAATTAAACATTCATCAAAGATATATAAGGGAAAGATGTTGAAAATGAAAGTTAAGAGGAACACATAACTCAGGGTCGACAGAATATGGAATCTTTGTTTTGTATTATCATTAATCACTGTAAATGAAGAAAACTTCTCTAGTACAATCGATCACAAAAAATCTCTTTCTCAGTATTATGAAATTATATTTATACAAAGTCACTAACTCTTGACGGTTGGTGATTTCCTAACTCCTAGGGGCTAACGGTTACAAAAATGAAAACTTGAACCGTTTGCATAGTTACCTTTTATTTATCTATTATATTGATAATATGAGCCTACAATATGATACTTCATTGTTTGTTTGAAGTATATCCTTCTTTTGGTCGGAGACATTCAATACATTTTTCTAGAAAATGCACCAAAAATCTAGGAGGCTCTGGTATATCCTTTGCCTCGAACAGATAAAACTTGCTCTGAATTTTCGACAATCGATCTTCAATCCCTTTGTCAACAAACTTAGATGATTGCAATTTTAAATTTGGCTTCACCAGCCACCTATCTATTTGGGTAAAATCAATCTCTTTTAATTACAAATTTCAATCTGAATTTCATTCAAGTTCTCTTTGAGTTTCAGTTGATGTCTTACAATAATGATATGTTCTAATAACCTAGGACAATCATCTTTTTCGATGCCCAATGATCCTTTTTCTAGCAAATCGAAGGTTTCTTCACAATCATCCTTGAATTCCTTGGCCATTTTCTTTCTTTCAGCTATGTTGTCCTTCCATACTTTAAGCATGATATCACCCCTAATATGCTCTATGACAGACAACCTTGGAGTTTTTGATACCTCTTATTTTTCCGAAAGTACAAGTGCCTTTGGAAAAGTAGCCTGGGCTGCCTTGGCCTCTTTTTCTTTGAAAACAATGTTATCGAAATATTGACTTACTTCTCGGAAATAGTTCTAAATAACCTCTACTTTAGAAATCAATCTTTGTTGCTCTACTTCTATCATCATATGCACCTCCAATGCCTGGGTTTGAAAAACTTTTAAATCTATCACCTGATTTTGAATAGAATTCAACCTATCCTGCAACTTCCTTGTTAATTCTTCCTACTGGATGACCTGCCCCTGAATAGCTTGCATCTTCTTATACATCTCATCCAAGCTATATTTGAGCAGTTGGATTTCCTATTTGTCAATGACTCTATCTTTTTCCAGCCTTTTTTTTTATCTCCTCTCTAATAGTACTCTTTGAGTTACTTATTTGACTCTGCAACTGGGCTATCATCTGATTCTTCTGCTTTAACTTTGTTTTTAGATTGTCAACTGAGAATAAGTTAGTTATTTCCAAAGCTCCCATAGAACCTTCTACCTCTGTGGAGAAATATTCCTCTTCTAGGTTATGTCCATCTACAAGAACTCTGTGTTTCTTTACCATTGTGCCTTCTTTCAAATGCATTTTCTGTTTCATTACATTTTTCCTCTTCCTACTGAAAAAGTAGTCAGAGGAAGGTATCTCTTCTCTATATATGGGAGTAAGGTCACTTACATACATAACTTCTAGATGAGGAGTTCAAAATGTTTTTTGTAAAGGAGTCAATGATGTAATAGGGTTGCCCAACTCTGTAGATTGGGTTTCTCCTACTATTTTGGGAATATCAGCAGGAATAGTTGATGATAAGGGAGGAATCGTTTGACTCAAATTTGGAGGTGTCTTGAGCATACACTCCATTTCTGACCTTGGGTTCTCTATTTTTGAAGATTTTTCTTTTTGTGAAGACCCTTCAATCTTCTTTGGATTTTCTTCTGCAGTCTTCTCTTCAAAATACTTTGGCTTGAAACCTGGAGGTATGATTTCCTGTTCTAGAGGAGAGGTTACCATTTCTCCCTGTAGTGTCTTAGGCAACCCACTTCGTCTGTTCTTTTGAAAAGAAAGGAATTTGGCCTGCACATCTGGGGATAGTGTCTGGATCCTGTCTAATACCTCCTCATAGCTTCTAGTCCCTTTAAAAATGTCATCATGAGGGGAATCTCCGTGCTCTATAGTTTTCATGTTACATTAAGCCAGGTGATGTCCCACAAATTTGTATGGGTCATGCCTCTTGAACTCAACATACAGAAGTTTAACTTTTTCCAATGTCGCAGCTTCTACTTTGGAATGGCCAAAGTTTAGCAGGGAAAACTTGCCAACCTGTAAGGGAAAAATTGGCAAAAAAAATTTCTAGGCTACTTTAAGTTCTTTGTTGATTCCTCCTATTATTGTTTGGTAAGATACCTCCATTCACACTAGTTTGTTAGGAAATAACTTTGGAAGTGCATGAGGAGGGATCGAGCACCCGAAAACTCTAACATAAGAGAAACTCTCTTCAATAAACCAATCTGTAATCGTTCTAAGGTTTCCCAGGATTTGATCTGAAATCCAAGGGGGGTGCATAACCATACAAAATTTGGTGCACAGGTACCACTGCGTAGTGAAATATTTCGTAAAATAAATCTTTAACATTCTCCTCCCATAGTTTAGAGTGATAAACATGAATGGGTTCAACACAGGATGGGTTCCAGCTCCAATCCATCAAGGGGAATGGAGTCATGCAACATATAGCATCCATAATATATGCAGAAATGTAAAAAGATACAAGTTGACCTTTCAATTTTTCCATCTGGTACTCTGCAATCTCCTTGGTTAGGTTATCTGATAAAATTTTACCCCATTTGAAAGTGTAACCCTCGTCTACCTCGTGTATAATTGGCACCCATTCTGCCAAGAAATGGATAGGGCTTTTCCTCCCAAATAATCTACATAAAATCATTGCTATATAAACCATGTATTCATTTAATGGTGTTGTGGCATAAATTCCATGGGTATCAACTCTAAAATTTGTTGGAATTCCCCACCAATCTTTGATTATACCTGGATATGTTTGATCCAATTTTGTACACTCCTTTCTTTGAAATTATTCTACAAATTCGGCATTATAAATGTATTTAGAAATAGGGGATAGTTTATACATTACTTGGATGTGCTCTGGTCTGAATGAGATGATGACGACCTTTTGGTGATTTAGAATGCTCCTAGTTTGAATGTTGGTTTTTTCTAAAGCCTAACTTATCATGTCATTGTATGGCATGAATCTCGTTCGCATGGCTATCTTATGGATCTCAGACTCTGCTATATCTCTAACTTTATTTTTAGTCTTTTCGTTTTCGAAATCATCGGAGAAATTCCTAACCTCATACTCCAATATTTCAAAAATCTGCCTCCAGGACTTAACTGAATCCACAGCATGTGGCGTAGTATCATATATAACATCTCCAAGCAGATTTGATCTTTCACCGGCCTCCTCACTCTTCTTAGGCGCTTTTCTGGGTGCCATGATGTTTGTGCTAAAAAGAAAAATTGTTACAGAGAAGAAATGCATGAGATCCTTTGAATGTAACTCGCTTCCTGTCTGAAAGTAAAAATGAAATTCGAAATAACAAACCTTTATTGACCCTTAACTTGCCTTAAATTGAGCGTACTGATACATGTGATAAAAAATAAATGCTTTAATGGGGATGGTACGCCTGGAGATATGCACTTTATGCTAAGAATATCTCTATTAATCCGTTATAAATACTGGCACATATCGGCGATTCAAAACTGGGATTTCGAAAGGAATGTTTTTGAAAACTCCCAAATAGCGAAACATGAAAAGTCATTTAATATCATTATCCATGTTTTAATGTTAAGTTAATTATGCTTAAGCGCTTAATACTTTCAGGATTTCAGGCTTCGGAGTTTTTTGAGTGCGAAAGAGTGATAACTCTTTGATTTTCCAAAATGTGACTGAATAACGATTTGTTAAGTGTGTTTTAAAATTTAATTAATCATGATTAAAAAGGGATTTCATAAAAAGTGCATCGGGACTTTGAAATTCTTCTTAAGTTGAGATGGTTGAAAAAGAAAACACGGAAGGCTTAGAAAGATGTTAAAAAAAAATTAATTACTCCTTTTAATCCGGTTTAACTTCTTTTAGACAATCACTTTTTGAGGATTCAGTATCGGGACTTTGGAGTTGTTATTTAAAATTCATACTTCGTGAATATCCGAACCCCAAAAATTAAAACCCTTGAAGGAATTTGACTTCTTTTTAGAACTAAGGGCGGCTCCATAACCAATGAAAATTGAGTTTTAGGTTATAAGAAGAAAAATAAACTTTGTTTCAACAATATGGAAAGGAATGACATGGAAAGTCAAGGCATGGAATGGTATGGCAAAGAGTGACACAGAAAGTGAAGGCATGGAAAGGCATGGTATGGCATGGTAAGGCATGGTATGGAAAGGAATGACATGGAAAGGACAAATATAACATCTCTTAAAACAAGTAATCATTAAATGAAAGGGGGCTAAAAATGCAATCTTAAACTAGGGTTTAGATAACAAATTCAAGATGACACATGACATCCCTACAATATTCAAGATATGACATCCCTAAAGGGATGAAAATTATGACAAAAATGTAATAAAAGGTGTGATACAATACCATGCCAAGGATACCATATCATAGCATACCATACCATACCATACCATGGCATGGAAATGAAAGGAATACCATACCATACCTCTCCATACCATGCCAAGGATACCATACAATACCATACCATACCAAGGCAATGCATACCATACCATACCATACCATACCATGGCAAGGAGAGGCAAGGCATACCATACCATTTCAAGGAAAGGAAAGGCATTGCATGGCATAGGAAGGAATACCATACCATGGCAAGGCATACCATACCATACCATACCATGGCTTGGAAAGGAAAGGAAAGGAAAGGCATACCATACCATGGCAAGGCAAGGCAAGGTATACCATACCATGCCATACCATACCATGGTAAGACAAGGAAAGGAAATGCAATGCATGGCATGGCATGGCATGGAATGTCATCGCATGGCATGGCATGGCATGGAAATGTAAGTAAATGCAAGACAAGGAAATTCAAGGAATGGCATGACATGGAAAGGAAAGGAAAGGCAATGCATGGCATGGAAAGACATGCAAAGGCAAGGAATTGCATGGCATGGAATGAAAATTCAAAGCAAGGCAAGGTAAGGCATGGCATGGAATGGGAAGGAAAGGCAATGCAATGCAAGGCATGGAATAGCATGGAAAGGAATGGCATGGAAAGGCATAGCATGGAAAGGAAAGGAAATGCAAGGCATGGCATGGTAGGGCATGCAAAGGCAAGGCATGGCATGGCATGGAAAGGCAAGCAAAGGGAAGGCAATACAAGGAAAAATATAACAACCCTTAAAACAAGTAGTTATTAAATGAAATGGGGGCTAGAAAAGAAATATTAAACTAGGGTTTAGGTAACAAATGAATTCTAAAATGCAAGATGAGACATGGAAACCATACAATATTCAAGACATGATAGCCCTAAAGGGATGAAAATTATGACATAAATGTAATAAAAGGTGTCAAGGTGTATTCCTAGGGTTTAATTGCGAGGCATGGAAATGTTGGTTGTGTAGCCTGATTATCTTCTTGTTTCACAGGTCTTTGTTTTAAAGTGTGTTTATACCCCATGAAGAATGTACACCCTTCCATGTGGGTGGGGTTGCAGGGGGGCTTACCCACCCTACGAGGTCTGGAAGCAAGCAGACCCCCAAAGGAAAAATTGTCTTGTAAATGTATATTGTAATTTCATAGTAAATCTAGACATTTCATTATAAGGTCACGGATCTGATGGTAGAAGTTATGTTAGTGTTTTTTTCCCTAAAAGGAAACCCTCTTTTATGAAGGAAATGTATTACGGCTATGCATCATTATGAATATTGTATTCTGAGAGAGGAGACTATGAGAGAAAGAAGATGAAGTTACATCAGGTGTGTTGTAGGTTGTATATGTTCATTTGTTGGATAATAAAAAGGAAGGACCTGGGAATTTCTCTGGTGGACATAGCCCACACTAGGTGAACCACATATATTTGTGTCTCTATTATATTGCATATCTTGTGCGTTTTATTTCCGCATTTTTTTTTATTTTATTGCTTCATGATCCTTTTTTTCTAACAGGCAATGGAAAGGTAAGGAATACCATACCATACCATACCATACCATATCATATCATACCATGCCAAGGATACCATATGATACCATACCATATCTTGGCATGGAAAGGAAAGACATACCATACCATACCTCTCCATACCATGCCAAGTGTTTTAACCTAGATCTGCATCCCCTGCCTCTCCTCTCGTTTAACCCTGCATTCATCATTTTTTCCTTTTTATGGTTGGTTAAGTCATTTTCCCATTATTGAGTGACTTGGTTCTTGTTTTCTTCTTTCCTATTTGAGTCTTTGCGCATTTCATTTTCTGTCTTTCTTGAAGGATGAAATATACGTCGTATTTGGTTTCAATTACTTGTCATCACGTTTTCCATGGATTGAGCTCACCACAGGTCGACCAAGCATTTTTTATGCATAAGAAATGCCCGTGCACATGACGCAGCAATCTAGAGCAGAAAATTTTGGGCTCAGACTGTGAAAGAAGATAGGTTAATTTTCGACGGCGGAGATCCATCAGGTCAAATATATCAACGACTCTCGTCCATTTGGGTTCCAAAATCACGTGGGTTTTAATATCAAGTTATAAGTACACATTGCTTCGGTGATTTTCCTTTGGGATATTTCTAAGCATAACATTCATGAACTCCCGAAGCTCGACATCCCAAAAATATGAAATAAATCTAGACCATCCATCGATGGGAACACGTGGCAACAGACCGTTCACTTCGGAGATTTTCATGCTTCACATTTGAAACTCCCTAAGACCTAAAGTGCCAAAGCACGTGGCGCACTCATCAATCCTGACATGTGGCACACTCATCAGTCATGACACGTAGCATTCATCCCAGGTCATCTGGTTGTGACATTCTTCCATTTCCACGTGACACATGTCACCCTTCTTTCCATAACACATCAACATCTATGACATCATATGACGTCATGCCACCACGTCACTTCAAAGAGTTTCCTCCGGGAGATTTTTTATGTTTCACATTTGAAACTCCCGAAACCCCGATATCCGAAGAAAATCTGGACCATACATTGGTCATGACATGTGGCAATAGATAATTCACTTCGGATATTTCTCTCCGAGATATTTTTCATGTTTCACATTTGAAACACCTGAAGCCCGAAAATATGAAGTGAATATAGACCATCCATCTCAAATTAACCAGCATCATCAATCCTTGCAGTAGGTAAGGATGGAATATTACTCGGATCGTAGATTATGACACAATCGATGGCTACAATTCATTGTGGGGACGTAAACTGCTCGGACGTTAATTTTCGAGAGCAGTCCCGCAATTGGAACCATGGTATTGTTGGAAGGGTAAGTGGAAACTTGTGGGGGATTGTGGGCCCAAAGGCGGTCTGGATCCAAACCACCCTCAACAACTCCCGCAATCACGTGCTTGAAAGACATTGGATCACCACATCACCTCCACATCACTTCCACTCATCCCACTCACTACTCTCTCTCCTCTCACCGCCTAACACTTGTCCTCCATTAACCACCACGTTGATCTCCATTGACGATGGCTCACCTCTCCAGATCAACGGTCTGTATTGCAGCTCGGACCCCCCCGACCATTATACCTTTAACGGTGGGTGGGGGGGGCGCTGAGCAAGTGGTTTTACCATCATGGCCCCAACCTAATGTGACGAATCCTCAAGAAATCGGAACTCCCCTCTCTAATCCTCTTATCACCTACCCCCCCCTCCGACCTCCTCCTGGGTTGTTTTCCAATACCTCCCCCTCTCTCCTTTCGCCACATGTTCTCCACTAACTTCCCAACCTATCTACTCCTCCTCTCCCTATGTGCGACCTATATCCTTCACTACATGTCGCCAACTACATACTCTCGATACCTCCATCATATTCACACCTCCTCTCACTTTGACATATGTCTTCATATGTCATCTACCCTCGCATCCATTCATCTTGTCTCCTGATCGGATGCTCGCCTCCACGTCTCCCCTCATGCTCGATGGGTTGACAACCATTCCAGAAAATTTATTTCAAAGGTATAGATGGAATATGATGGGGTCAATACAGAGTTCACTTGGCTTCCGAAAGATCAGGCATAGACAGAGAGTTAAATCTCAGTCACAGGTCTACGTAGATTAGTCTCAGAAACACTTCAAAAAACTCTGCTCATGCAGTTGGTTATCTCCAGTGGCCTCCAACATCTTGTAGGCATGCCATCAATCAATGCAGAGCTATGTTCTGTCACCTCGTGGCCTATTTTCTTCCAATTCAGTTCCTCCATTGCATGCATCATTTATGTCTCAGAGACAGTAGTAGTTTTTAGTTGATTTATTCCATCATTTTCTTAGACTAGATACAAGAGTGGTATTCTGTGTGTGATAAGAACCACTCTTGTTGATTAATTCTAGTGTCTTGGTCGAGTTAATAATTTTTTTTACGAATAGCTACCTAAAATTAGGTCTGAGTCCCCTAAGGACGAGAACCTCTGCAACTCTGTTAAATAGAGGGTCTTTGAATGTTTTGAGGGTAGGATTTTTTGGGAAAGAATAGAAATACATCAAACTGGTTGGACCCGTTCTAGGCATGGATTAAATCTCTGTACCTGGTGAACATACTCTTGATGATAGTGTTTTGTTAAAATCTTCGTGTGTTTTTATCTTATCTTGAATGCATTTTTTTATTTGTGCAAAGTACATGTCATTTCCTTTTAGCTATTCTGTAACTTGTCTTTATTGAAATGTAACCTGTGAAAACAAATAATGCTTGGTGAAGATTTGTTTTTATCGCAATCTGAAGGAGTAATTGTGTCTTGATACATGTTTAATGTCTTGAAATGATATTTTAAGTATTGAACTTCTTGCAGCAGATTATTCATTAAGTAGTTTGTTGTTTCCCTTTGTTTTCTGTTATTTCAGTGGTCTATCATTAGTGTACCACTAGCCAAGGAGGACCCTCATCCATTTCATTTTTCCAACCCAGCCTTGATTTTGTCTTTATATAATAACCCTTTGACCAACCAACAAAAATTTAAAAGAAATAATCATTCTAAATTGATAGGTGGCCTAGCTTTTCCCTTTAGCAACTAGGTGCAAACCTTAGGACCAACATCTTTTGGCACCATTGTCTGGGAATGGAGTAACGAAATATATTTCCTTGGGAGCATGACAATGATCAGATATGATATTTGATGGTGAACAAATACCAGACACATTCAAACTGCATATCATTCACTTGGCGACTCCATGGTTAAAGAATCCAGTGGCAACTCCACAGTTTTAAGAAGTCATAGCTTCAAATGGAATCCATCTTGGCTGGGAGGTTTTCTCCTTTAAATTTATTTGTTTTTCCTAGGTTTCCAAATGTTGTTCCTACTATAGATGAGGGGGGTGATTTTTTTCCCATATTTAAAGAACATAGAGATGACAACCCTGCTGAGCATTTTCTTGAGTTTCATGAACTCATGCATCAGTGGGGAATACATCATGAGGATGTACTAATGAAGATTTTCATGTACTCATTAGAGAGAGATGCTCATGAGTGGTATCGATCCTTGCCCTCTACTAGCATCTCTTCCGTGGAACAATTCCATGCTACATTCAGTAAGCATTGTAAAAGGTTTTTTCCAGCTGATTTACTTTTTGAGAACTGTTGTGAAGAATTTGAATCTCATATTTGATAGTCACTTATTAGTTCTTCTAGTAGTGAAAGTAAAGGGGACTTTTTCGTTAAGGAAGTGGAGGAATATTCAGTTACATATGAGTCTTCTTCTAATCCTTTTATTCAAAAGGATGATCTTGGGAATTACATTAATGATGAAATTGATGATAACAAGGCTTTGGATACATCTTGCATTATTCTAGGTGACTCAGATAGTCACTGTTATGATACATCTATTGTTCCATTTTTCTCATAAATATTTGATTAATTGTGAGGAAAGTGATGTTGAAGGTCATGAGCATGTTTTTCCCCTTCCGTCTGAAATTGTTGAGAAATAGGAAATCTATAAGTTTGGAGATGACATTCTGGAGATAGAATAAGGACAAACCAGCAATGCAGGAGACATACCTATTCATTTCAAAAACCAAGATGAGCAGTATCAAGAGTGTTTTGATTCCCTTTATGTTTGTGAATCACATGACTTTCATGAGTTGTTTCAACAAGGACATGAGCAGCTCATTCTTGTTTATAATGAAGATCTCACAAAACAACAAATTTGTCCTCTCAACCAATTGGAGGCTTTTCATGAGTTTCAAGATCCAATATAGAGATGGATGGATTCTTATTTTTCCAAAATCCCAAAGGTTGAAAGTTTTACCATGATCATCATTTGCAACTGTAAGTACCAGATGCCTGCCAACTTTTTTTCACGTTTGATATATCCTCTTTGGATTATTCTAAGCAGTGACTTGCACATAGTTACGATTCATAGTCAAATGTTTTCTTGGTTTCATTGGAAGTGGAATTACACATAACTTTGTTGGTTTTCAGCTGAATAGAGTACGTAGTAGGAGAATAATCTCATAGTTCGAGCATTTAATTTTTAGTTCGTAGATTGTTTTTCAGTATGTTGGTTTTCAGTAGCTTGTTTGAATAAGAGACTCCATAGCCCAACAAAGGCACTGGGGTTTAGTTTCATTTTCAAGTTTCAGTAAAGAATTTATAGCCCAATGTAGGCACTAGGGTGTAGTCTCAGTTTTTAATTCAATAAAATGCATGGCTGAGGGACAGTAGTAAATACATAGGGCTGGAAGACGAAAACAAAGGTAAGTGATGAAAGGTAAGAGTAGTTATCTAATCTCAAGGTACTGATCTATAGTTCTTACCACCTCACAGAAACGAGATATCGCCAGTTGGATCCAATGTTGTAACCTAGGTCTTCATCCCCTGCCTCTCCTCTTGTTTAACCTTGTCTTCATCAATTTTTCCTTTTTCTGGTTGGCTAAGTCATTTTCCCATTATTGAGTGACTTGGTTCTTGTTTTCTTCTTTCCCGTTTGAGTCTTTTCACATTTCATTTTCTATATTTCTTGAAGGATGAAATATACATCGTATTTGGTTCAAATTACTTGTCATCATGTTTTCTATGGATTGAGCTCACCACAAGTCAACCAAGCATTTTTGATGCAAGGGAAATTCCCATTTACATGATGCATCAATCCAGAGTAGAAAATTTCGAGCTCAGACTATGGGAGAAGACAGGTTAATTTTTTACGGTGGAAATCCATCAGGTCAAATAGATCAACAGCTCTCGTCCATTCAGGTTCCAAAATCGTGTGGGTTTTAATATCAAGTTCGAAGTACACATCCCTTCGGCGATATTCCTTCAAGAGTTTTTTGAGCATAAAATTCATAAAATCCCGAAGTCCCAAAGCCTAAAGTGCCAAAAACCTGAAGAAAATCTAGACCATCCATCAACAGGAACACGTAGCAGTAGATCGTTCACTTTGGAGATTTGTTTCTAGGATATTTTCATGCTTCACATTCGAAACTCCCGAAGCCCGAAGTGTTGAATCACGTGGTACACTCATCATTCCTTACATGTGGCACACTCATCAGTCATGACACATGGCATTCATCCCAAGTCATCTAGTTGTGACATTCGTCCATTTCCATGTGACACCTATCACCCTTCGTTCCATGACACATCAACATCCATGACATCATATGACGTCAAGCCACCACGTCACTTCGGAGAGTTTCCTCTAGGAGATTTTTTATCTTTCACATTTGAAACTCCTAAAACCCAGATATCTGAAGAAAATATGGACCGTTCATTGGTCACGACACGTGGTGAAAAATCATTCACTTCCAAGATTTCTCTCTGGGAGATTTTTCATGTTTCACATTTGAAACACTTGAAGACCAAAAATCTGAAGTGAATTTGGACCATCCATCTCAAATCAAACAGCGTCGTCAATCCTTGTAGAAGGTAAGGAAGGAATATTACTCGAATCGTAGATTGCGACACAATCTATGGCTACAATTCATTGCAGGGACATAAATTCCCCAATCGTTAATTTTCTAGAGCGGTCCCACAATTGAAACCATGGTATTGTTGGAATGTTACATGGAATCTTTTGGGGGATTGCAGGCCCAAAGGCGGTTTGGATCCAAACCACCCTCAATAGCTCCCACAATCACATGATCGAATGACATCGGATCACTACGTCACCTCCATGTGACTTCCACTCATCCCACTCACTAATCTTGCTCCTCTCACCTCCTGACACTTGTCCTCCATTAACCACCACCCTGATCTCTATTGACGGTGGCCCACCTCTCCAGATCAATGGTACTTATC
>JZKD02S1668072.1:532132-542414 GCA_000966675.3 Picea glauca
AAAACTATGTAAACTTTATTTCATCATGATGTTGTTTGCAAAACTTTGATTACGGATTAATTATATACTTAATAAAAGTCGGTCATTAATGATTTCATGCTAGTGCATCGGGGAACATTCCTTGGACATCAAGGGGACCAAGAGTCTATAAAAACATTCACCATTATGTTTGTCCATCATTATTTTAATGTTAATATAGTAAATAAAATGGTTAGTGCATATAGTACAAGGTTCTAGGCCTAAATGGATTCTCCAATGAAACGTCACAAGGCCATAAAAATTAAAAAAACTTTGAATTAAATCTTATTAATTTATAAATAAAATGGTTTATTACATACAATATAAAAATAAATATTAAATATAACATAAAATAAATTTAATATAATAAATTAAATAAATTTTATATAATTTTTTTTGTTTTCTTGTAAAAAATAATACTGTTTTAATAGATTTTCCATTAAAATGCTTAGAAACGTTTATTGGTAAAATACATTATTATTAAAATATAGAAATTTACCCTCCGTTTATTAAAGTAACTCATATTTTAGTAATTTTAAAAATATTTGTTCGCTTGAAATGGGTAACGATGCACTTTGAAAATACCCTATCAAAATAAAGTATGCTTTATTATTTTAATGTTAAAAACCTTTGATTTCGGGACACTTTGAAAACCGCATAAAGTGATGTTGTTTGCATAACTTTGATTACGGATTAATTATATCAACGGTTACACTTTACTCAATCAAAGTGAAAGTGGGCCTTTTATGATTTCAAGTAAGTGGGAGGTTTTAATGATGGTAATAGTACTCTTAAATGTGAATTTATGATTGTGAATAGGAATGATTTTAAGGATGGAAATTTATTTTAAAATGTAAAATTTTTGGTTAATCTTACTAATCCTTCATATGCCAATTATAAATGTTTAGGGATATTTTTGTAAAAATATTCAAATTTTTAAGGATTTTATATAATTTGTATAAAATTTTGGCGATTTTTAAGGTAAAATAATTTTATCCTATAAAATTTAGGTGAATCATTTTTAAAATCTTTTTTTGGAAAAAAACATGGAAAATTAGCTCATGAGCAAAATTTAGCCCCTAAAATCATCCCTATTTGTGAATTTGTGATTTACTTTATAGATTTTAAATTCTCACATTTTTGTTTAGGTTTGAAATTCGGTTTATTTGTTTGGGCGTGGTTTGTAAGTTCTGGGTTTCTTCATCCTAGGTTTTTTTGGTGACATTTGACGAGTGGTTTGTACGGTTTTTTCATCCTAGGTCTTTTTGGTGACAATTGACGAGTGGTTTATACGGTTTCTTCACCCTAGGTCTTCTTGGTGACAATTAATGAGTTTACAGATTCTCCTAATAAAAAAAAACTTTAAATTCCCTAATTCCATCATTGTCTTCGTCAAGACTACATCATTCAGATTATGTGCTTTCAAGTAGCACCTAGTCTTAATTCCATACATGAAACCAATATTATCTTTTATTGGACTTTAATTTCTTATACATGAGACATTATGATTATTTTTTCTTAAAAAAAACTTAACAAATCTAATTCTATAATTATGTTTTTGTTTATAATATATTTAAAAATAATAAATAATTTATAAATAAATTATAATAAATTATTTATAAATTTAAAATTGAATTTTATATAAAATTAATATATATTAATTTATACATATTAATTTTATAATATTAATGGGAAAGAGAACATCCATGAGTGACGTCACCAGACCTCTGCCCCTTTGATCTCAGTGGAAAAGAGAACATCCATGAGTGACGTCACCAGACCTCTGCCCCTTTGATCTCAGTGGGAAAGAGTTGGAACATTAAACGATGAGGAAAGAATTGGGACTATAGATCCAAGCGGGGGAATATGTCTATGGATAGAACGACTGGTGGGTAGAGCTCGTCTATTTCATAAAGTATTTTTAATTGCAATTGGCACATCTTCATCATCGTGTGTTTTCGAAGTAAGCAGTCAGTGTACTTGTTGGAGATGTGGAACCAAGGGGATAATCAGCACTTATAAATGCATACTTGAGAGTTTAATATTATGTATAAGTTTGTTTTTAAAAAAAATCAAAACTAGATTTTTGACTCAATAAAATTGGTTTTTTATGTTTTTATAGTAAGGGGTTCTCATACATCAATTTGGTGTGGTTTGATCGTGATCTTAAAAAATAGATTATTATTATTATTATTATTAATTATGGTAATAGTACTCAAATTTTTGTTTAGATTTGAAATTAAGTTTGTTTGTTTTGGCGTATGTCTAAGATTTCTCTAAGTTTCTTCACCCTAAATTTTCTTGATGACAATTGATAAGTTTACTGATTCTCTTAGTAAAAAAAAAAAAAAACTTTAAATTCCATAATCCCATTATAATTATAATTCATTCATTCATTAATCCATTTTTTTCACATTTTATAATAAATATTTGATTAATTTGAATGAATCTTATGACACAATGATTTTAATTTGTATCTCTAATTTGTTACACTATTATAATTATAATTCATTCATTTTTTAATCCATTTTTTTCACATTTTATAATAAATATTTGATTAATTTGAATGAATCTTATGACACAATGATTTTAATTTGTATCTCTAATTTGTTACAATATTTTGGTTTTACTTATTTTTTTTTGTTTTTCGTTACTTAAATATTATATATTACTTAAATGTTATATATTATGTTATTATTCATTACCCTTTTATTTATAATATCTAATATTTTGTGATCTATGTTCTTCCTTATTTTATCTAATGATACCCCTAATTCCATAAAATTAAACTTCCTTATATACTTTTACTTATTTTCTCTCCAAACTATCCGTTCTCCTCCCATCATCCTCGTTACTTATTTTCTCTCTAAACTATTCGCCGCCCCCCTCCCATCATCCTCTTTGAACATAATCTCAATGTTTCCAAATAATAATTCATTAATATTCATGATTGTTACAGAGGAAAGAAAGAAAGTGGATATCACCGCATCCTATAGTTATCTAGGCATGTTTTATTACATTAACATATTTTATGTCTCTTACTTATCAAAGTCAATTCAACTTAGGTTATGTTTATATAGACCTTTTGGAGAGGACATCTTCTCATCTTCCATTTCAAGGGATCCAATCTAAGATCAAATTTTTACATAAGTTTATATCTTTAACTTATTATATGGATGTGAGATTTGGTTTCCTACACTTTAACACATATAATGATCCTATGTTGAGTCTTAGTTTCAATGTTTTTTAAAGGCATTAGATTTAAGAGATTAGTTTTTCATGGTTTTTTTTTTAGAGTTCAAGGTTCACTAAGGATTTATTTCACATTATCATTTTTATGCATTAAATTTTTTGCCTAATTATTTTATGTATTATTAAGCAAAGATATCCCTTTCTTACATTTTAGTATTCCATGCATTTGTCTAAGTTCAACTACCGACACTCTCAATATGTAGGGGTATGATTCTTATTAACTTTCTTGACTTGAATATTGACATTATTATGCCATGTAGTATTTGTATCCTTAATGTTGATGTATTTAAAAGAGATATCCATTAAATAATTGTGAAGAATATTTACAAACTATATTTGAGGCAGGGATAATTTTAAGGATGGAAATTTATCTTAGAATTTAGAAACTTTGATGAATCTTACTAGTTCTTAATATGCAAATTATAAAATGTTTGGCAATATTTTTGTAAATATATTCAAATTTCTAAGGATTTTATATATTTTCTATAAAATTTGGACAATTTTGAAGGTAAAATAATTTTAATCTATAGAATTTGGGAAAATCACTTTTAGAAAAAAATTAAAATTGGTGAATCTTTTTTTTGGAGAAAGCATGGAAAATTAGCCCATGGGTGATATAAAGCCCCTAAAATTTTCCATGATTTGAGGTATACTTGTATTTTACTAGAACACTTATTATAATTTTCATCATTATTTATAAATTGGGAATGGAACAATTTACCATTTGTTCTCACTAGCTAAGGATAGACATTAATCATCACATACATTGTAACCAATGGGTATGTAGTTGCTTCCAAAATAATAAAAACACTTTATTTTATCATTTTTTTGTTTGATATGAGATATGTGGTAGATGTCTTCATACTCTAAAATCCTAAATTCATTAGGATGACTATGAATGTTTACTTTTCTAAGTCCCTCTCAAACAAAGAATTAATTTACTTTCCTAATTTTTTATTTTTTATTTAGACACTCCCTTTCTCTTTTTTATCTCATATTTTCAAAATACCATTCACTGAATTTAATCACTACCACCAAGCTATATTAATATTCATATTCTACTTTAGGGGTGACAGGTGTGGAGGGGAGTCTTCATGATCCCGAAGGTAATATGATGGCTTATTATGCATGGGGGCTTGGAAATATATCAAATAATTTTGTTGAGGCCTATTCATTGTGGATGGGTCTGTGCATTGCAAATGAAGTTTTAGAATGTGCTCGTTTAACCATAGACAATATCACTATTTTCACCCAACCATAGACCAAAGCCACCCCTGAGCACCTTGACCTTGACGGAGAGAAGAATCCCGGTAGAAAATCAATAGCCAAGTAAGGCTAATGCACCAAGCATGAAGTAACCAAAGCTAATCAGAGAGTCCAACCCAGAAAGATAGAAACTATAGACTTCAGAACTGGCGACAACACCTTCTCCAGGACTTGCACACAAGACTTCCCAACTGCAGTGCGCACAAGTGTCTCTCTACGATTATGAGAATTGTGTGTAAAGTGAAGACTGGCACCCTGTATTTATACTAGTTCCGGCAGGCTGCCTGGGTCGAATTCTCATTCTGTGTACTAATTAATTCATATTAATTATCTCTCTTAGGTAACATCTCTTCTAGGGTTACATTCACTTCTTTTCTTACTTCCAGAGTATTCTAATCTTGGCAAAGGTCATAATGGAGGTTGATACCTCCTGAAGCTACCATAATATCAACACTCCCTCCTAGCTAGGGAGGTATAATTGATAATGGTCTTGAGCACAAACAGACCATTCAACTGATAGCATCATTATAGCCACACAGGCTAATTAAATCATGAGCACCGTCATTATTATCCAACTAGATAATCTCCATGACAACTGGTACAATGTCAACTAATAGAACACAACTGTGTTTATCCATAGTAGTACACAACTACTCAATCTATGACACATAGTTACAAATAGTCGAACATATCCACCACAGTATCATACCTCTACTGTCTAGAGACATATAGTCTCCATAGTAATCATATCAACTGATATCAACCTGCACAAAAGCAATGTTATTATATAAACTGAGTCATCTAGGCCATTCTTCCATTCACATTTGTGAGATCTGGAAGAGCATCTGCCCTAAGAGTAGAACATCAATGATGGGCTATCTGGACTATTCTTCTCAAGAAAGGAAGAATAAATGTCCTGATTTCTAAGCCTGGACCATTCCCTATTCGGGCGATTCCTCCAGCACTAAACAAAGTGCATCCTGGAGAGAATGAATCTGCCCTAGGGAATGTGTGCACCTGATTGTTGAACCTGGACCATTCACCTATCTAGGCCATTCCTCTGGCACTAAACAAAGTGCAACCTAGAGAGAATGAATCTGCCCTAGGGAATGATTGTTCGGACCATTTCCTAAGGAAATGACTATCCTGCACCAACCTCCAAAACGAACCATTCTTCGAAATTTCTCACAAATATGAGCTTCGAAAGAATGATTGTTCGGTGAGGCAGACCAGTCTTCTTGACCACTACTAAGAGTGACCGTCAAGAAGAGAGACTGTCCTAGACCATTTCCCAAGTTAACCATAAGGGAAATCGTTGTCTATGGTACATAAACAATCCATCGAACCATTTTCATTACAAAAATGATCGTTCGATCTGGACCATTTTCTGAACTGGAAAATGCCTGTCCATCAGAAATCTCAATCACTTTCCAAACTGGAAAGGAACTGCCCAAGCTGGACCATTTTTCGAACTTGAAAATGACTGTTCTCAAATCAATGATATGTCAGTGCTCCCTCCCAACCTGGAGAGGTTCTTCCCTTTCAACTAAGGGAGTTATTTCCACAATGCCCAATTTGTCTCAGAAATATGCAAACTTTATTATGGACAAAGGCTTTTTCATGATATCTAATGTCTGCTCATCTATGGGGATATACTGGAGCTTTAGTTCTCCTTCCTGGACTTTATCTCAAATAAAGTAGTATTTGATCTCAATGTGTTTCGACCATTCATGAAACACTGGGTGTTCTGATAGCCTTATACAACTTTGATTGTCACAATTTATTATGGTCGAATCTGGGACCTGATCAAATAATCCAGAAATCAACTTTCTCAGCCATATTGCTTCTGTACATGCCTCACAAGCTGCAATATATTCTGTTTATGCTCTGCTGAGTGCTACAGAATTTTTTTCCTATTGCCCCAAGATATCATAGCGGAGCCCAAGTTGAAACACATCCCTGAAGTACATCTCTGTCTTCTGCACTTCCTGCTCAATCTGAATATGTGAATCCATGAAGTTGTATATCACTAGATGTTGTATATATTAAACCATAGTTTAGTGTCCCATGGATATACCTTAGAACATGTTTTGTAGCTGTCCAATGCTCATGTCTAGGTTCTACCTGGAACTGTCTTAGTGTGTTCACAACAAAGCAAATGTCTGGTCGATTATTTACCAAATACATCAATGACCCAATCAATTGTCGATATAATGATGGATCTACTCGATCAGAATCTGAATCTCTTACTTTTCTTATATCTTTGGTCATAGGAGTGTCCATGGATTTGCAATCCATCATTCCAAACTTCTGAAGAATCTTTATTGCATACTTTCCTTGTCCAAGGAATACTTCACCATGCTTTTGCCATACTTCTAGTCCCAAGTAATAGTGTATCAGACCAAGATCCTTCATATCAAACTCAGAAGCTAGTTCCATTTTGCACTGGATGATGAGAGACTCTTCACCTGTTAGGAATAGATCGTCGACATATAGCAATAGAATCACAAGTGCATTGTTCATGACTTTGTATTAAAGATTTGGATCTGCATGACTTTTGGAGAAACCAAGTCTCATTAGGTAGTTGTCTATTCTGGCATACCAAGCTCTTGGAGATTGAATGAGTCCATATAAAGATTTCTTTAGTCTGTAAACATGAGTGTCTCTAGAATGTAATTCAAACCCTTGAGGTTGTTCAATATATACTTCTTCTTCGATTGCTCCATTGAGGAAAGTTGTCTTTACATCCATCTGATGTAAACTCCATCCCATGGAAGCGAAAAGAGACATGATAGCTCTAATGGAAGTATATCTAGCAACCAGAGAAAATGTTTCATCATATTCTTCTCCCTCCTTCTGGGAGAACCCTCTGGCTACGAACCTTTCTTTATGTTTATCCACGCTTCCATCTACTGCATGTTTGACCTTATATACCCATTTTGATGTTACTATTGATTTTTCTTTAGGTCTAGGCACAATTTCCCATACATCATTTTTCATGATGGACTGGTGTTCTTTTGTCATGGATTATTTCCATTGTTTCTTCTGAACTACCTCTTCAAACGTTGTAGGTTCTTCGTCTAGAAGCTTTGTCATACATGCTGCATAGCCGGAGAATCTTTTGGGCTTCTTACTTTTTTTGAAGGTCCCACTTGGGGCCTTGAGTCTTTCTGCTTCTTGTAGGGTAGCTTCAAGCCAAGCTAGTCGTTTCTTGGTCTTGGGTATAGTGTCTGAATCAATGGTCTCACATGGTTGCATTGGATGATCAAGTTGTTTTTTTTCTTCATTTTGATTTTTTGGAAGACATGTGCCTTCTTCAATAGGCTCTTCATACTCTTCTTCTTCTATAATTTCTTTTATGGATTTATTGAAAGCCATATTTTCATTGAAGGTCATGTCTCTGCTGACTTCAATCTTATGTTGTTCTGGGATATAGATTCTATAGGCATTGGATGATTCACTATATCCCACAAATATGCCCTTCTTTCCTGAGGGTTCTAATTTATTCCTTTTGTCCTTGGAAATGTGAAAGTAAACAGGGAATCCAAATATTCTTAAGTTTTCCACATTAGGTTTCTTTTTTGAGAAGGCTTCTTCTGGAGTCATATCTTTCAATATGCGGTGAGGAATTTTGTTTTGAACATATATTGTTGTCATGACTGCTTCTCTCCATAAAAACACAGATAAACCTTGATCGTTTAGTAATGCCTTCACAGTTTATTCAATAGATTTGTTCTTCCTTTCTGCTACACCATTTTGTTGAGGATTATGAGGAACAATCAGCTCCCTCCTAATCCCTACCGATTTGCAAAAGGAAATGAATTATTGGATGTGTATTCTCCTCCATTATCTGTTCTCAAGGTCTTGATTTTCTTGTTTCTAAGGTTCTCTATCTTTGCTTTGAATTCTTGAAACTTGTTGAATACTTCGTCCTTTGTCTTCAAGAGATATAACCAAGTCTTTCTTGAGTAATCATCTATGAAGATTACGTAGTAAAGAGAACCTCCTAGATATTTGACTGGCATCGGATCGCAAACATATAAATGTATTAGATCTAGAATCTCCTTAGATCTATTGTTGATGCTTGGGAATGGTTTCTTGATATTTTTTCCAAGAGCACATCCTTTGCAAATTCCTTCATGTGTAGACTGTAATTCTGGTATTACTTCAACCATCTTTTTGAGAAAAGGTAATGCTTGATATTTAATATAAGCATACCTTATGTGCCAAAGTTCATTGGGATTAACTTCATCATGTACAAGAGCTTCATCATTTTGTTCTAGTAGTCTATATAGATTTCCTTCATGGGTTCCAATAACCCTAACATTCTCTATGTTGGAGTCTTTATGCCAAGACAACACTTTTCCATCTACGAAGGCTATTTTGTTTCCTTTGTCTTCTAAGAAAGATATGGATACAAGATTATTTTCTAAACCAGGAACATATAAGACATTGCTCAAATGAACATTGTTACCTATTTTCAACTTGACAGAGGCTTGTCCAATTCCTTCGACTGGGTAAGTGCTTTTGTCTCCAAGCTCTACCTTATGTGATGCCTTCTTTTCATTTAGATTGGAGAGTCTGGCTTGATCTCTCGTCATATGCCTAGAAGATCCACTGTCAATTATCCACATGTCATCTTCAATCGTTCCTGTGAGTGTTGAATAGTGTAGATGACTAGTCTTTTCATTCATGACTTCAGTTGACTGGTAACTGGTCACACTTTGATCCAAAAATTCAACTTTGACGTTTCTGCCTTCTGAGAGTGCCAAGAGGTGTGTTGGACTAAGGCGCACTTGAATACATTCTTCTTGAGCGAGATGTTCCATCAAAAGGTGTCGGATCAAGGTTTTAGGGTTTCTGCAGCTGCACCTGCTAGTAACCCTAGCGACAGTGCTTTTGTAACTGCTCTTGCTAGAAAACCCTAGCAACATTTCTTCAACGAACTTAGTATCCTTATGGATATGCTTACTTCTAGCAGTTAGAATGAATGAAGGAGGTGTGGGCCCATAACCTATTAGAATGTGCTCGTTTAAGCATAGACAATATCACTATTATCACCTAACCATAGGCCGAAGCCACCCCCGAGCACCTTGACCTTGACAAAGAGAAGAATCCTGGTAGCAAATCAATAGCCAAGAAAGGTTAATGCACCAAGCAAGAAGTAACCAAAGCTGATTAGAGAGTCCAACCCAAAAAGATAGAAACTATAGACTTCATAACTGGTGGCAACACCTTCTCCAGGACTTGTGCACAAGACTGCCCAATTGTAGTGCGCACAAGTGTCTCTCTGTGATTCTGAGAGTTGTGTGTAAAGTGAAGATGAGTGCCCTGTATTTATACTAGTTCTGGCAGGCTGCCTGGGCCGACTTCTCATTCTGGGTACTAATTAATTCATATTAATTATCTCTCTTAGCCGACATCTCTTCTAAGGTTACATTCACTTCTTTTCTTGCTTCCAAAGTATTCTAATCTTGTCAAAGTTCACAATGGAGGTTGATACCTCCTGAAGCTACCATAATATCAACAGGAAGTAGGTGTCAAACACTTAACAATTATGGGGGATTCAATGTTGGTTATTAGAGCCATGGTTACTCATGTAGTGCCAAGGGGAAATGCCTTGAGTTCCCTCATATCGAGGATTAAAGAATCAATTTCTAGTTTTGATCATATATCTTTCTTCCATATAAAGCATGAACTCAATGGCAATGTTGATCATTGCAACAAGGTGGCCTCCTGGCCTCCT
>JZKD02S1668072.1:571511-586594 GCA_000966675.3 Picea glauca
TGAGTGTACTATAATTCAAATTGAATACAAAAGAAATTATTTAAATAATAAAGTTAATGGAGAAATTACTAAGTTGACAAGTGGTTAGAAGTGGGTTAGCCCTAAAATAAGGAAACCCCTTGAGGTAAAGTGAAGTGATGAGTGTACTATAAGTCAAAGTGAATACAAAATAAATTATTTAAATAATAATTTTAATGGATAAATTACTAATTGGACAAGTGGTTAGAAGTTGGTTAACCCTAAAATAGGGAAAGTGGGTTAAGATGGTTAAAAGGTAACCCCTTGAGGAAGCTACATGAAAGTATAAATAAGAGGCAAGGCTCTCTCATTTCATATCACACTTGAGAATATTGAATATCTACAGGTGACTGAGGTAACCAAAGGATATCTACGCCGAATTTCAGAGAGAAGGTGAAGTAAAGAAGGTTGAAATTCAAGGGAGGATAAATTCTTTTGATGATGCTTTCTAAGGTTGTTTGGACATGTTGTTGTGACATGTTATTTGTACAGGTTTGGTGCATGGTTGATGCACTTGTTCATGGTACAGATTGAGGTACATGTTGGTGCATGGTTTATGCACTTATTTATGGTACAGGTTGATGCATGGTTCAGGTTATTGGTACAAGTTGTTTGGTGTAGGTTGATTGGTATAGGTTTACAACAGTATATCTCATAGTGATAGTGTGAAAATGGTTTCATAATTCTACTTATACGTCAGGGAGGTTGGACGGGGCAAGGAAAGGTGGTTGTAGCCACCTTCCAATTATAGATGGAGATCATAAGGGGTTGTATCCTCCTTCTGGTTGTAGCCAGAGAATTGGGGAGTTGGAGCTTCCCTCAGGTTGTAGCCTGAGAAACTAGGGGGTTGGAGCATGCTTCCAGTTGTAGCTGGAAAAAAAAGGAAGTTGGTGCTTCCAATGAATGTAATTCTTCAAGACATATAAGAAAATGCATTCCGTGGTTTTCTCTCGCTTTGGGTTTCCACGTAAAAACACTGGTGTACTGTGTATGTGTATGATTGTTCATTTCTTCATTGTTTATTTACTCTGAAAATATTGGATGATGATGCTACATTGATATAACACATGCATTATATGGTTAAAAAGGATTATATTTCTCTATTATTGATTCACCCCCCCTTGCATTATGTGGTTTTCTCCCGCTTTGGGTTTCCATGTAAAAACACTGGTGTACTGTGTATGCATATGATTGTTCATTTCTTCATTGTTTATTTACTCTGAAAATATTGGATGATGATGCTACATTGATATAACACTTTCATTATATGGTTAAAAAGGATTAGATTTCTCTATTACCGATTCACCCCGCCTCTCAGTAATCCAACAAAAATAACTCTTAAATACACATAAACATCCGACCAGATTCGGTAAATGAAGATCACTTGACTATTTGAAAAAAACACATGTGAATATGCTTATTTGTCCATAAAATGCATTAATACTAATGAATGGATTGAAGAAAAATGAGATAATACAACATAAAATAAAAGAACTCAAATTACATATATGGATGACATATGTCACTTCATATTCAAAGTGCCTTTATAAAGCATGATTGTTCTCCATCAACTCAAAATACCAAATTACATTAAAATATGGGCTTGCAAAAAGCCAATTTAATGAATTCTCTTTAAATCCACGACTAAAAACAAGAAAATGCGTACACCATTGAAGTTCTTGTGAAATTATGAGAAATTTGACTATAAATTCGACCAAATTCTGAAGAGGTGCCGAAAAAACCCTTTTTACATGTATAATGAGACTATGGGTCTCATACATGAACAATTGAGATAAGACTTTTAAAAATGACCTCTGATCACAAAAAATAATTCAAATTCATGATCTTTGCAGAAAAATGAATCCAACGAGTATAAACTTGCCTACATTCAGACAAATTTCCTTATGGAACGCAAAACAAGACAACACCAAAACTTAGGCAATCTCTTGCACGCACTTCAAGACAATCTGTACTGTACTTGGCCTTAGGATTTATTCCTACATTGGAATATGCGCACATTGGGATGTGTGAAAACCTCAATATTTGTGTAGTCCTTGCCTCAGGATATGTGCTAGGAATTGGGATCCGTGCCCAATATATAGGGCACGGATTGAACCCCCCCCCTGGTCCGCACCAAAATGCAACTTAAAACTAAATTTGTAGGGTATCTCGTAACAAGTGGGACTATTGGAATATTGTTTAGGCCATTGGATTATATCCCGGAGGTTTTGGGTGCGATTCGCTTCCATGGCATATTAGTTTGTTATTTGTTATATATATATATATATATATATAGTTGAAACTATATACTATATATATAATATAGTATACTCCCGCGTGAATATAGTATATAGTTGAAACTCCCGCGTGAATAGTTTTTAGCTCCCGGGGTGCTATGGTATGGGTCTTGTGGTATAACATTTAAACTAGGGGCTGGGGGCTAGCTCTCAGCCCCTTTTCTCCCCAAAACGAATCTTAAACCAACTTTAAATAATATTTAAAACATACATATGTTGGGAACCATGTGGTGGCGCATTGGTAGTGGGGTTTTCTTAAGACATTTGAGTGGTTATGGAGATCACAGGTTCTAACCCCATCAAATCCACAATTTTACACAACCTTAACCAATATTGTCCAATGGGAGGTCACCACGTGGCGACCTCTCATTGGCTCTTACATGCCACTTGTCATCATATGACTAGACCACTTGTGCACTTGCAATTCTTCCACCTGGAGGTACAATGTGCCTAGTTAGCTACCAATAACCATGTGCCACGTTATACCATTGCAGTGGTGGCATGTGTCACCTCTTTTTTCTCATGTGCTTTGACCTTTGACCTGGTTGACCCAAACTTTGACTACTTATAACTTTTGCACGCGAACTTTGTTTGACTTGTCGTTTGCGTCATTGGAAAGATGATGATGAGATATACACAATGATGTCACTTTCAGGACGATTTGAGATAGTCAATTTTTGAGAATTTATGGATCCCCTAGGACCTATGTGAGTGTTCTAAATCCTCCTTGACCTTTGTGAGCGTTCCTTAGATTCTCCTGGATCACACCTCCCCATTGAAGAACTTTTGGACCTCCAAAAGTATGAATTATTCATAAATCAAGTGAGAATGCTTTCACCTCACTTGTCCGGTATCATCCAAATTTCCTTCTTGGATAATGAGCACTTGACTCATCACAACCATAATGAATACTGAAACAACATTGTTGACCAAGTTAACCATTCCCCTGAATTCACAAACTTCACTATTCATTGTTGTAGTAGCCAATCATAATCCATTGGTTAGTAATAATCTGAACAAAAAAACTGAATATACATATGTGAAAGAGAATGAACCATCAACATATATGCCCTTTTTAACAATAACAATATCAATCAAAGGACCTATGTTACTTTCAACTGTAGGCTATAGATCTAGATCTTAGATACTAGCATTAGCTAGCATGTGCCCTGTAGTGACAGCTGTCAAATTAATATTCATCTAATGAGCTCTCACAATGAACTCAATCCAATCCTTGAAAAGATGACACTTGTTCTTCTCCTTGTAGAAAATGGCCTTCCTATCATACAAGTATGGAATTCCCAAAACCATAGCGCAAATATCAAGTGGAACCATGTCTAACTCTACCTCATCAATGAAACTAGATGTGATCATGAATCGTAACTTGCACTATTTAGTTACCTATACCTGAGCATTATCACAAATCCATCCCAAAGGATATGGTCTTGGATGAGGCCTAGTTTCCAATCCAAAATTCTGAACAAATTGCTTTGAAATAAGATTTACTTGTGATCCACTATCAACAAGTGTATCAATCTTACTGTGCTTTGAGATAACTCGTAAATTAAACAACTCTTTTCTTTTCCTTCCATCATGGATCACTTTAGACTTTGAAGAAGAAGTATGTGAACTGGAACTTGCAACAAAATATTTACCTTTGATTCTCATAGTTGTAACCTTAGTTTCATCCTCAGAATCTAATCCAAGATCCTTCACTATGGTCATGGCCTACTTTTTACCTTTCCTAGGTTGAGACCACTTTGGCTTCAATTTTGGATGCAACTTCCAACAATGCTTCTCATCATGCCCTTTATTCTCACAATGAGAACATGTAGGCTTCTTCTCTTCATTCTTATTCATTGCACATTTCTTCTTACTCTTCCCTTTTCCCTTCGATTGCTCCTCAAATTCATTTGGATATTATGACACATCCTCAACATGTTTTCCTTTTCTAGATTCAAGATGAGTAACTTGTATTGATACTTCATCAATATTAGTAGGATTAAACATCAATATGGTATGGTGATGATATGAGTGCATACCACCAGTATACTTTATAAGAGTCTCAGGAGTATGTAATGGAATTCCCAAAGATAATTCTTTCATCTTGAATTCCCATGTATAAGCTTGAACATTTTCCCCTTTTCCTTGCCTTAGATGTTGCCAAGCAACCATTTATGTTTGCATATAAGCTAACGATTAAAATTTCTTTCTTAATGAAATAGCAAATTCAATCCATGAATAAATGATTTTACCATGTTGAATAAGATTAGCTTATGTCCGACTCTCCTACCATATCAAAGTTGTTCCGCTCAGGCGAAGAGTAGCCAAATGTATATTTGAAGTGTTGTTTATGATTTTTTGTACTTTGAAATACACTTCAATCTATTTGACCCAATTATCAAACTTCTCTGCATTCAACTCTCCATCATAAGTAGGAAAATAAAACTTTACATCTAGCTTTAACAAAGGAAAATCATGAGAGCGAGAAGACTTCTTAGAATGATTTTTCCTCTTATGAGAAGAATGTACACGTCCATCAGAAGAAGAATATGATTATGATGATGATGATTATGATGATGGGGATGAAGGAGGCTCTGAAGGTTTTTCAACTTCTCCTCCTCCTTTCGCTGCTTCAATTTTTACCTTTGTTTCAACTAGACCACCTTCATTTTGATGAGGAGTTGCTCTTCGTCTTTGTAGGTATTCCCACAATTCTTTAACCTTAGTTGTCATATCAAGGAACAGTTTTTGAAACTCCTTGTCAACCTCAAAAAGAACATATTCATGCTCCATTTCCTTTCTTGGAAATATTCGTCCAATTTCAGGATTAAAGTCTTCAAGTGTGCCTTCACCTTGCTTGAATTTGGATCTTGTAAGCATTCACTTGCAAATAAATCTCAAAACTAGCTCTGATACCAACTTGATTTGAAAATACTTAGATGTAAAAATAACTCTTAAACACACATAAACATCCGAACAGATTCAGTAAATGAAGTTCGGTTGACTATTTGCAAAAAACACATTTGAATATGTTTATTTGTTCATAAACTTCATTAATACTAATGAATGACTTGAATAATAATGAGATAATACAACAGAAAACAAAAGAAATCAAATTACATATATGGATGACATATGTCACTTCATCTTCAAAGTGCCTTTATAAAGCGTGATTGTTCTCCATCATCTCAAAAAACCAAATTACATTACAATATGGGCTTGCAAAAATCCAATTTAATGAATTCTCTTTAACTCCACTACTTAGAACAAGAAAATAAGTACATTGTTGGGCTCAAATTTTGTCACATTTTCTACCATACAAATACACTCATCATTACACCTTCTCCCCACATTTCATCCATAATATATCCCTAATTACACCATAAACCTCCTTTATATCCTGTTATTCATCCTATGTGGTTAATACATAATTTTCCATACTTTTAATGATTAAAAGGATGATTATACAATAGTTTTGATGATGGTGGTTTAATCCTATGTTTCTATGTCCAAACAATATGTTATGGCACTAGAATTCATCCGATACCCACACTAGAAGTCATCCAATACTCACACTCCAAGTCATCCGGTACCAGAAGGTTCTACAGTCATCCGGTACTCACACTCCATGTCATCCGGTACCCACACTCCATGTCATACGATACTCACACTCCATATCATCCGGTACTCACAATTCATCTCTTCTGATACTATAATGTTCTAGAAACCATCCGGTACCAGAATGCTCTAGGTTATCTAGTACCAACATCAATAAATGTCTAGTACTGGATTATAGTCGAAAATTTGGCATGCTTCTAGAGGAAAACTGGGGACATGGGTTTTGCCCATAATGATGTTTACACGTGGGAAAGTGTGTCATAATTCACCCATATCGCATGTGTCGACCTCCAATTTAGGGGGAATGATTCTACAAAAATTAGTAAAAATCTCAAACTGCCAACTTGTGCCTCGATTTTCGTGCATCTGGTATCATATCTAGAAATTCTAAGATATGGGTTTTGTCTATAATGTGGAAAATTGAGTATAACAAACACTGTTTCAAAATGAGAATTATTTTTGAAGATATGGGTGGATCCCTACTTGAATCTTCCCAAATTACAATAAAACCCAGTTTTTTGTGATTTTATTCTAAAATGTAAAATTTGAAATCTGAGCATTGGGATTCGGTCCCATCCACTTCTCAATGATTATTAATGTATAAATAGAGCCTCATAAGGCTGATAAGAGAGCCATCATTATCATGATCATCCTTTGTAATTGATTATTTGTGAAGAACAAGCATGAGAGAGTTGATTTTGTAAACATAGTATTTGATCAAAATGGAGAATTGACTGTTGTTAATTTACTGTGCATCTTCTCCACTTGAGCTGATTTTATTTTAAGCATGGTTATTCAGCATGGGAAGGGCCCCTCATTCTGAGTAATACCATGCTACCCTCTTTTATTCTCATAGATTAGATTGCTTGTGTGTATTTTTGTTTAAACTTCATTTCTAGTTTAGTTGTTATCTTGTTGATCTACATTCAATTTTTGTAGCGCTGCAAGTTTAGTTTCAATTTAGTATATTCATATTAGCACATACTTAGGAATGATTATTTAGTTGGTGTAATAGTGTTTTGTTTCTATAATGTCATTTAATATTTCTTTCTCATTCCACCATAAACATGTTCTTTCAATTACTAGAACTTATAATCAATAATTCAATCCATTGTGCAAACTAATGATAGAGTATACACATATTAAATCACCCCAAACCATGACAATAATGTGTGCATAAATCAGGTTTTAATATCATTGTTGCATACTTTTTATAAATCTCCTTTTAAAATACAGTCACACCCCCTATCAGATTCATTGCAATTTCATCACAATGCCTTCACCCCACTGTGATTTCACCGAGTCTCTTAGCCATGCTTTCATTCCTCATATCACATAAAAATTTTGCCTAGTTTGCACCCTCTTTACTGTTGGTCAAAGCTCTGCTAGTTGACAATGATGTCATTAGTTTTTAGATTGTCTTTTATGCGTGTTTCTAAAAATAAATCAAAACAAACATTTCATACATAAAGTTCTGTTTTCATTTCTTTCATAAGGAATAAATAAGAATCAAACGTGTGCATTCATCAAAATTGATTTCTTGTGTTTTGTTTTAATACATCTTTATGCATGCATAAGAAATTGATTTCTTCATATTCAACATTCCATTAAAAATACAAATTCTCTTTGACCAATTGCACCCAGATTTGAATAATTAAGAGATTGGCTATTGAAGTTTCTCATTACCATTCCATTCATTTGTAAAATTATGCCTGGAAATCCAATAAAGTAGTATACAAGAAATTGTTCTAATACCATTGCACCATCTTCTTACACTTTGATTTCTTTTACTGTTTATGAGAAATTGTCAAATCTGCAATTCGAGTGAACATAAAAGAGTGCATTTCTCATTGTCCAATCTTGTCATTAATCATATATACATTATTCTTTCATGCATTTTCTGTAAAGTCCACCCTTATTTTTTTTGACACTTGTAACCATTTGAAGAATTGTTCTTGAGATCCAATTTTAGATTAATTTCACTTATTGGCCATTATTAGTTTGTTTTCATTGTGATTTGGTTTTCCCATAGTTTATTTCCTATCACTTGAATTCATTTCCTTTTTCTTGTTTCTTTTATTGCATTTAAGTGTAGATCCGCTATAGGAAATAATCATTGAAGGACAAGAAAATTAAATAAGCTATTCATGATTAATCACACGAACATCACCCTGAGTGAATGAAAAACTGTGATCTAATCCTTTATAGCACTAAGTTATTCCTAAGTCCCAGTGATGAATCCTTAGTGTTAATTTCCTGCAGTGTGGGTTTGAAGATTGTTTCATTGGATTTAGATTATGATAGACTAGGCTCCAATCCTACGTTTCCTGTGCCTACACCTTGAAGCTTACGAGCCCTGGTTGATAATTTAATGTGGGAATTAATAGTACATATATTTATCCCAAAATACACCACTGAAATCCTTGCAAAATTATGAGAAATGTGAATATAAAATCGACCAAATTCTGAGCAGGTGCTGAAAAATCCCCTTTTACATGTATAATGAGACTATGGGTCTCATACATGAAAAATTGAGATAAGACTTTTACAAATGAACTATGATCACAAAAAATGCTTCAAATTCATAATCCTTTCTAAAAAATGAATCCAATGACTATACAATTTCCTACATTTAGATAGAGTTCCTTATGGCATGCAAAACAAGACAGCTCCAAAACTTAGGAAATCTCTTGCATACACTTCATGAAAATTCATATTGTACTTGGCCTAGTTATTTGAGCTCACATTGGAATCCATGCACATTGGTATGTGTGAAAACCTCAAGATGTGTGTAGTCCTTTCCTCGATATCTATGCTAGGTGTTGGGATCCGTGCCCAATATATAGGGTGCGGGTCTAACCCCAAGTCTGCACCAAACTGCAACTTAAAACTAAATCTGGATGGTATCCTGTGACAAGTAGAATTATTGTCATATTGGTTAGGCTTTCAGATTATATCTCGAAGGTTCTAGGTTCGATCCGCTTCCATGGCATATTAGTTTGCTATTTGTTTGTTTTATATATATAGTATATAGTTGAAACTATATATATATATATACATGTGTTATAAAACTCCTGTGAAAATATTCGTTTTCTCTCTGGGTGCTATGGTATGGGTCGTGTGGTATAAAATTTAAACCAGGGGATGAGGGCTAGCCCTCGACCCCTTTTTTCCCTCAAATGAATCTTAAAATAACTTGAAATAATATTTAAAACATACATATGTTAAGAACCATGTGGTGGCGTGTTGGTAGTGGGGTTGTTTTAATACCTTTGAATGGTTATGGAGGTCATAGGTTCGACCCCTATTGACTCCATAATTTCACACAACCTTAACCAATATTGGCCAATGGGAGGTCACCACATGGTGACCTCTCATTGGCTTGTACATGCCACTTGTCATCATATGAATGGATCACTTGTGTGTCTGAAATTCATCCAACTAGAGCTATGATCTGCCTAATAATCTACTAATAACCATGTTCCATGTGTCACCCTTGCAGTGGTGACAAGTGTCACCTATTTGTTCCCATGTGCTTTGACCTTTGATGTGATTGACCCAACTTTTTATGCTTATAACTTTTGCATACGAACTCCGTTTGACTTTCCATTTGTCATTAGAAAGCCAACGATGAGCTCTACATACTGACGTAATTTTTGGGATGGTTTGAGATGTTTGAATTTTGAGCATTTATGGATCCCCTAGGACCTCTGTGAGCATTCTGGATCCTCTTAGACCTATGTGAGCGTTCCTTAGATCCTCCTGGATCAATATTTCTTGCAATCTAGTTTACACACAAGTATATTTCTTTCAAATTAAAAGAAATGGTATCAAATGGTGTAATACCAATCAACTAAAAAACAATCCACCATCAAAACACAAGACACATAATGCATCAATCCATATCCTATTCCAACAAACTAATATAGTCTATGATACAATAATTGATAAAGCAACTTCCTCTACATAGGACATGATCACCTAGTTGTAGCAATACTAACCATACACTCAATAAATATGAATAGGGATAAAAAACCCAATAAACAACTACAAAAGACTAGAAATGACAATTGCGACAAACAAAGTATACATTTTCCTCCATCATAGAACCTGAAATAGAGCCAATTGACCAACAAAGTGTGTTCATGTTATTCCATGTCCAATCCTCACCATCAAGTTGTTACATGTCCAATTTTTGTCATTAAGATGTCCATTCTTCGTGAAGATTCATGTGTTGCCCATGTTTTATAGTCTTTCCTTGGTTTCTTTTAGTATGCTACCAAACACATGAAAAACAACCAAGGAAAGACTATAAAAACATGGGCAACAAAAACCTTGTCGGAAATGCATTGTGGATCCTGGAGGTGGCCACCCTTCAGTCATGGATTTGTCAAAGACAATAATATGTTAAATGAATGAATAATAACTAAACATCAATTAGCTCAAATACCTAGATACTTGGATATTCAATGGTTTCCCTTGTATGACATTCATTTAACTTTTCTCCAATAGATCTGCTCCAATAGTTGTTCTATTAATTTAACCAACACTTAAAAAATCAACAAAAAAATCAAATAAATTAACAAACATTTTTATGAATAAATAATAATTAAAAATACTTTAGTGTGTGAATACTTGAATGATCTCCTCTTGGTTTTGAGAATAATTTATTGGAGTAGTCTAATATTGGAGCAAACCTATCTCGATTTGACGGATCAACAACGAAGTCAACATTGAATTTGTTGTTTCTCTTTTGGATCAAGGGATGTTTTCTCCAATATTATATGGCCAACCATGTGAAGGTGGAAGCTCTTATGGCCACTACCCACCCACTCCCCCCCACATCACTCTCAATTCCCCAATACCCAATCTATATACTAGAAAATAGTTGAAAGCAACACATTAAGATTCATTCATAGACAATGGAAAAACAACAAATTCATAAAAACAAATGTGTGGTTTTGTGCATAAAGAAACATATAGAAATCATTCATTAACATATAAAATTCATTCATTCATTTGTTAATCATAGACACAAAATAATTCATCTCAATAAATTTTATTGTCAAAAATATGTATGGTACATGGTTTTTCTAATTATATAACTAGTACAATCATTTCTTTTTTGTTTATTTATTTATTTTTGAAATGAATTCAAAAACGATATCGTTAGTTCCTTTTTTACCTTCAGTTGTTTTGGCCTTTGCATGTCTTATTAACGACATGGTCATGTACTCACGATGTCGAGGCTGTTACAAGGAGTGTGTGGATCATCATATGCAATAAGAAAGAAGTATTAAATTGATATTTTTTGTTATTATTATTACAAGTATTTCATTAATAAAAAAAACATTAGAGTGTTCTTTACCTTCTTGAGTAGTGGAGGCAAGAAGAGTAGTTTCAGATGCGACCATATGTTCCTCTTTATTTCTAGCCTCATCCTCTACATGCTCTGGAGTTGAAACAAGAAAGCTTATAATTAATACACAATTTGAAATTAAATATTTTTAATTGTAATCCATACTACATTTTTTATAGAACATGAAATACCTCCAGCACTGAGCTACACACCACCTTCATTGGGAGACACTCCACCATCACTGGGTTGTGTTCCGCTAGTGGGGACACTTGTTTCTTCATTGGTTTTCTTCTTAAAACAAACAAACATATTACTTTATAGAAAATAATAATAATCAATAGATTGTACAAGTAATAAATTATAAATAATCTTCATTGATTTTATTTACCTTTGTATCGGTTTGAGTGCTAGAAGGTTGTGTTTCCCCCAAGCTTTTTCTTCTTTCAACCACGACTTCATATCCGTTCTTGAAAGCAAGCTTGAATTATTCCTCTCTTGAAGCTTGTTTGGACTCCAAGCCCTGCCATTTTGCATAAGAAAATGATTTTTGTTTCTTTTGTGCAATTAAATTAAAATTGTTAACAACATATTATTTGGATGCAATTGATTTTTTTATACTTACAATTCGTACAACCAGTTTCGAGTAACCACCCAGGACAAGTTTGTGTTGCCCATATTTTTATATTATGGACTTGGTGGCTTTGGATGTGTCTGGGAGCTCGTATTGAAAAGTTTCAAATACGTAATTATATGTCACAATGATGATAAAGCATCATAATTACATTATTAGAAATGTCGCATACCTTCATGAGTTGTGTGGTGTCTTTCCTTCTTTTTAGAGCATCTTCCTGTAGGGTCTTTCGGTACCTCTCAGGAATCATTGGAGGATGCTTTTACTTAGGGTTCTTTTGAAAATTAAACCTGTATTGGTCCCATGGATATTTTAAATATGCGCATGATTTTGAGGAGACTCCAGATTTGCTGAAGGAACCCTCACCAAATAGGCCAGCTAACATGTTAATGAATTCATCTTGTAACTTGGAACTTTGTGAATTCCAACTTGTGCGTAGTGTGGGCCCAAATATATCCAAGGTTAGTTCATACATGTGTTTATAAAATGTATCATTTCATGCAAAATGATATTATCATTAGTTTAAAATAATTGCATATTATATGTAAATTTCAATTAGATTGTACATAATAATTAAATCACATCTTAAATACTTGGAAGATTTTCTATTTTCATAGGGATGATCTCATCGTTTACCGAAAAGGAAATCGGCAGTGTTCCCGTGATAGTGACACAGGAAGATCCAAGAAATCATGCTTTAAAATTCAATGCCATGTTCTGCATCCACAACATCCCATGCACATTCTGGCATGTGTTGGTTAGGGTTAGGTGCAGTACTGATATCAAACCTAGGGGTTGTACTAGTCTGAGTGATTGGCATAGTACCGACATAGAAATTGACCCTGGGAGGTGTACTCATATGATGTTGTGTTAGTGCAGAAATGATGTTGGTAACAATACCGACCTATGTAGACACATCCTAGGGATCAAAATCCTGCAAAAAATTCATGTAAAAATAAAGTTTATTTTATAAAGGACGTGTAAGAGTATAAAAATTAAAATCCAAAATAAATAAATGGGATAATCAAATATCTTTCTTACCCCATGGTGATGAATTTTTTCCATTAAGGCTTTAATTCTTTAATTTATGTCATGAGTCCGTGGTTGAATTTGAATCAAAGAAGCGAATTCAATGTTTGATTTCTCACAAACTTCCTTACTGTTTGCACTGGGTTGGTGGAGGAAAAAATTTCTTCATCAGAAAATGCTTCCTCTGTAGGATTTGTTGACTTCTCTGAGGTTGTTTCCTTCCCTCTGTCACCCTAGAAAAATGGTGTTGCCAACAATGCAATGTGAATATAAGAAATTCAAATGTATGCGAAATAAAGTTAGTTCATGAATAGGCATGGGAAAAAAACATGGCATATTAAAAAAAACAAAGTAAAGAATCACTAAAGAACATAAGAAGTGATTTTTGTGGACATTGAGTATTGTAGACTTTAGGTTGTTAGAATCTTCTAGGCTCATGCGATTAGTCATTAACAATGGATGATTTTTATGATGCCTTGTTAAATATGGCCAACAAAACCCTTGATTCTAAACGATTTTACGTTTAAATTATGAGATGTTTCATGGGATCTCATTACTTAAAGGTGTTAGGAATTTGGCTTTGGTCTACTTTTCATGAAAAATATTGAGCATGTTTTTGTTAATTATAATTGAGACACAAGAAAGGGTTGGTGCCCTTCGACCCTTATCACTCTGCCACAATATAAGAGCCATGGCGTATTAAAATGTTTCCTTAACTTACAAGATGCATGCAAGTATATTACAGTAAATGATAATCATAAAATACAAGAGTCATTTCTTACAAGTTGGGTAAAATAGTATACATATCACCCCCATAATAGTAATGTCTATATCTACTCGATTCAAATTGTAATCAATCAACAAATATTCCCCTACAACTATTGATTTTATTCAACATACAAATACACAGTTTCCTTCACGCCCCTCGAATACACATTTGGGTTGTTTATTTTTGTTCTTGGGTCATGTAGTGTTTATAAACCCTGCAATATTGACCACTTCTTTTGGCCTTCCATCAATATACATAGATGCTCCTTTATTTTCATAATTGTCTTTTAGATTTATATAATTTGCATCTGTGCCATATCTTCACATAATTTTTTTTATATTGGACTACATGTATCCAATCTTTGTAGATGTAACAGGGTCCCACATACTCCATAAATTAAGTTAATCCACCATAACATACCTTTACTCCATCCATGGAAAATATCCCCAAACCATGCAATGATGATGGATCAATGTGGTATATCCTTTCGTTGACACAAAACTAAGTGTTTATTTGAGGAAGATCCTTGGGTACCCATCATTTCATTAGATGTTTGTACCTCAAGGGCACCTGGTTGATGTCATTTATGATCCCATCATCATAATAACATGACCCCCCTTTAGCAAGAAATAATTCCATGTGTCTATGGAATTTTCTTCTGATCTTCTCACTTCTAGTTGATCTACACCTAGTATACCTACTATATGTCTCACTTTCCTCTATTCTACCTGAACTTCCTCACTCGATGAAGATAGATATGAAAAATACATGTTTGGTTGTACATATTATAACACTCCATCAAATGAGAGAAACAATGAGCGAGTGTCATAAGGGCTATGATGAAAAATCTTGAGGAAACCACAAGAACGTAATAGTACAAGTGACTTTTGTTGTTACAATAAAATTCTCAACCTGCTCATTTTTTTGAAAACTTAAGAATAAAATAGTACAAGTGATTTCATGCTTCATGAATTGACATAGACCATAATTTTAAGAGAATGGAGGAAGGGATTTCTTTTACAATCCAACATATTATATAAAGAACTAGATATTTCTACAACAATGAGTTGCAACCAAAAAGCAGACCACATTTGCATTTGACCATAAAGAATACATTTTTCTTCAAGATATTATTGAGTCTGACCTGCATTACATCACCATATCAAATTTCACAAACATTCTTGACTTGGATACATGAAAACAATATCAGAAAACATGGTTTCAATGATGATCTAGGAGGATCTAGGAATGCTCACAAAGGTCTAGGAGGATCCAGGACACTCACATAGGTTTAGGAGGATCCATAAAAGATCAAAATTTTACCATATAAAATTCTCTCTAAATTTACATCAGTGTGTA
>JZKD02S1668072.1:587793-609672 GCA_000966675.3 Picea glauca
TGAAGAGCAATCTCACTATTTAGAAGGGACTTGGGAATGAAGTAAAATATGTCATCAATATTGTATAACTTGAGTTCTTTTATTTTCTGCGATGTTATCCCATAATTATTCAAATTAATCATCAGTTTATGAGATTTTGGATAAGAATCTCATTGTCATTTTTTTGCAAATCACCTCAATACGATCAATAATTATTTTGAATCAGGTTAGATGCTAACATGCATATTTTAAAGGAATAAGTGGTATCTAAGGATTTTAGGATCAAGTAGTATGAGAGCTAGTTTTGACATGTATTTGCAAGCTGTTGATGTGACAAGGTCCAATAATTAAGTTGGTGAAGGTTTTGAAGACTCTTGTTGAGAGGAAAAAATGAGTAAATCTCTCATGAATTTAAGGTTGCAGAAGAACATTAACTGACAAATTTAGAAGGATACTTATGAATTAAGGATGCAATTGAAAAATATCGAGGAAGAGAGGAAGAAGATGCAAGATCAATTGCTATGTCATGAGGAATTCCATAGAGGTATTTTTCATGAGTTGGAAAGAAAGTTGTAAACCAAGGATCAGGTATTGGCACCATCAACATCAATCCATGAAGATTGGCAAGTAGAGAATGTAAAGTATTCAATGCAAGAGAAACTAACTTCTTCAAAAAGTATGATGGAGAAAGATGATTCTTCATATTATTTTTTTCTCGTCAATATGGGGAATGCTCGAGGACAACTAAATCAAGGAGAACTTTAGATGAAGAGGTCCTTGATAAGAAATTAGTCTTACCTTCCAGTCCATGGAAAGGTAATAGATCTAAGTCATCTTGAGAGAAATATGTGCATTCTAAAGAGGGAATGAAGACGTTTCCTACTGGAAAATGGTCTATGTATCCATGTGAATCATGTGGAACTAGTAACTTTGATATGAATAAATGTCAAAGAATACATTTCATACAAGAAAATCCATCCAAGAAGAAGGCTAAAGGTAAAGGTCATTTCTCAAAGAAAAGGAAAAGGGGGAATGACAAGAAGGGATCGTGGTTTCAAGATGGGAACAAGACACTCTGCTCTTATTTTGGTAAGAGTGGACATCATATCAAGAAGTTTTGGACACTTTATCCACACTTATGTTTGAAGTAGAACCGAAAAGATGTAAAGGCACCTGGAAGAAGACAAGAAACAACCCCATAGCAAGTTAATTGTCTTGTTGAAATATTTGAGAAAGAATACTTCATAATGGATGGTTTTAACATAGTGATATATTAAGACATCGAGGAATTGTTCATGTAAAGTGGCTCATATTTCCACATGAATGGGGTGAGATCATTATTCCTAACGTTCTAAGAGATCGACATAGATTTCTATGTAGGATCTCAAACTAACATCAGACAAACAATAAGAGGATCTGGATATGTAAGATTCCATCTTGAGTTGAGGATTTCTGGGAATAGAGCATACGTTATATGTTATAGATTTGAAAGTAAAACTACTCTTAGTTGTGGCTTTTGAAGATGAGGGATGTGCATTCGCATTTTAGAATGACCAGGTACTTGTGTATTCAAGGGAAGCCACTCAAGACACAACAATAGTGCTTGGTGTTTGCAAGGAGAGGTTATATAGGTTACTAGGAATACCTATGATATGGTCTAATGGTTTCTTGGATTCAACATCAAATTATGCGTCATATTCAATGAAACATTCAACATGAGCGTTAGAGGCATTGTCAAAGATAAGAAGTTGTGAGACTCCTTTCAGTACTAAGGGGAGGATGAGTCCATGGATAAACCATCCATCAGAAAAGATTTCATTGTAAATATCTATATTTGTAAAATGTAAGATAATATGCATATGTAGATACCTACTAAGTCTATTTCTATTGTTTTATTAGAAGTCTTGTAAGACAATCATTATAGATGTTAAGAGTGAGAGGAATTCTGTAAAATTTCTATATAGCCACCTTATATGTTGTTAAGAGTGAGAGGAATTTTGTAAAAGGATTTCTATATAGCCATCTTACATATCGTTTGAAGTGAAAGGAATATTGTAAAGAGTTTCTATATAGATGCTTTGTTATATGAGTGAGAGGGATATTATAAATATTTCTAAGCCTTTCGACAACAATATAGACAATTGTGTTATCTTGTTATCAACTAAAGGACTGCATATAGATAAATCTTTCTAAGTCAACATTCTTATTTTGAAGAACCAAAGGTGAATGAACAAAAGGATGTCGACAGTTGGAACATGCATATCGAAAGCGAGAAGAGCATCAAATCTATGTAAATATTCCTAGAGTTGGTAAAGGATAAATAATCTTATTTGTAATAGCATGCATGTTATTAACATCTTCAAAATACTATGTCAAGTTTGTGTAGAGGTATACCTTGAGCATAAGTAGTTCATAAAGTATAGATAGAATTGTTTTTAAGGAAGGAGAGAAGAAATGGATAGGGAATTCATCCATAGACTCCTACATATACATCCCCAGTACAAGAATAGAGAGTCCAAAGGGTAAGGCATATATCAACATTCGACTTGGTTTCATATTTACCTAGATAGACTATCTTCAGAAGAAAAGGATATGGGAGTGGATGTTGAGTACATGATTCAAATATTGCAGAGATTCAGTGAGTAAAATTTTGTTATGAAGGAATATATTAGCTAGAACTAGGGCTATATATATATTAGCGACTGTTGGGCCGATGATATGATTTATTTAATGAGGTTAATTAGATCCTTTTTGGCTGAATATGTATATGCATTTTCCTGTTTTGAAGAGTTTTTGAATAACTTTTGTGTCAAATCGCTATGATTCACACCAGGTATGTATGATTCATGTTTTGTGATGATTTTGAGTTTAAATCGGCATGTTTTTATGATTCCAGGGAACTAATTCATGTTTTGTGTGTCACAGGGAAAAATCGCAGCTTGTTTTTTCATCCGACACTCCGTCTGGTACTCCATTCGACACTCAGTCCGGTACTCCATCCGACACTCCTTCCTGCAAAAAAACCATGGGCGATTTGGCAGTTAACATATCGGCGGCCAACGATGGGCGAATTAGAGACATGGGTTTTTCTCGTGCTCATGGCCTCCAGCTACTGAACTTCTGACAACTCGATTTGGGTTGTTATGTTGGGCGATTATTGGCTCTCCTTATTTCTAGAAGCCACCGATAGTTAGGGCATCTTAAATGCAATTTGTTGTTTTTAGAGAGGGTCAACCCTTCCAGTGGTCGATCTCTCATATTGTAAAAATTATAAATACCACCTCAGTGGTCAGACAATTGTTAAGTAGAGTGTTAGAGAGACAAAGACAATTCAACTCTATTTTGCTATTTTCATTTTTCTAAAACTCTGTAAGGACTGCATTTTGGATTTTTAATGTTGAATTCATGTTGTTGAGCTCATGGATCACCTTTGAAGAGTAGACACGACTTGCTAGGGGGCCCACCAACATTCTGGGTGAATATCCACTTATTTTTCTTATGAATTTCATAGTATAATTGTCATTTCATTTCATTTCCTATATATGAGTTTTTATTATGCTTCTTTACTGTATAAATTGTTGTTTATAATTTAATTAGTTTAGTTTAGTTTTGTAGGTCATTACGGAGGCTCTTGTTAATATGAAATGATCTGTCAGTTGATAGGAAATAAGCTTGCAAGCTTAGATACTAACCCTGTGCATAACTAGATGATAAATTAGATTTTATTTTATGCTGAAATAGATTTTAAGAACATAGTTTAAAACCTAGTTTTTAATTCATGATTTCTTTGACAGGGATTCGGTGGATGGATAGTTATAAGTATTCAATTTTCAATTCCAGATTGTTTATCTAGTTGTTATTTAGCTTTGTTTATTTAAATTTTCATTTAGTTTTCTCATTTGCTTTCTTGTCATATGTTGAAATAGTATTTAATTTATGTTTTATGAGCACTTCCTCTTTTGCAATTTGAATTGTTAAAATAAGACTAGTTTAGTTTATTTTATGCAATTTATTTCTTAGATCTAAGTTGCAATTTCAATTCAAAGTTGATTATTGAGTTTAGTGTAGTATGAGTTTGCTTAATTAGTATAGAATGCAATTGAATTTAATAGAATAATGTCTTTATACTATTGATGATTAATATATGATTGAATAGTCACATGAATATGTAGGATAGTTGATGTTGTTTCTGTAATGGTTAAGTTCTCATTATATTGCCTAATTCACACTTTTCACTTTGCTATAGAAGTCAATATCGAGTTTATCCCTCTTGAATTATCGTTAATTGTTAAGTGCCATCGTGATATTATAAGACATCAGAGACATAACCATCAACACTACATTTGAGTTTTCTTGCTTTCATAGATTATAAGATAGTTTCCTTGCTTTCACAGATTAGAAGATAGTTTACTTTCTTTTGTAGGATAGATAGTCTTTTTGATTTGGTAGATTAAGGGATAGTTTGCTTATCATAGATTAAATATTAGTTGTTAATTACTTTTATTATCATAATGCTCTCAATTCAGTAGATTTCCTTTCATAAGTTAGAAGTAGTTGTGAAGTTTAATTTAACAATAGAGTTCACTTGTTTCTTAGCTTAATTAGTTGCTTATTGAGTAATATTAATTAATTTACTTTCTGTAGAAGTTATCTTAGGTTAGCTAGTTGTTTTCTTTCTTGTTTACTTGATTTAATAGAGTAGTTGCTTTCTTGTCTATTTACTTGTTTTCATAGGATAGTTGCTTATTGAATTTGAGTAGGTTAATTAAAGTAGTTTGTTGTTGCTATTGCTTATTAGGTAGATAGTTTTGTTTTTCTTATTGTCATGATTAAGTTAGTTTTTTTTTAAGTAGGGTTTTCATTTGCCTTCTTAGGACTATCCATCGATCCTTTTCTCAAAAGTTACTTAGGGTACATAGTTTAAGTTTCTTAGTAGGGTTTTCTCATTAATATATTTTGCTTGAATAGATTAGCCCTTAGATAGCCACTTCTTGAGTTAGAATATACTACCTCCATCCCTTTTACCTTGGCATATATATTTCTACAACTCTAAGTTTACTTGGGTTGACAATTTAATTGAGGGTTTTTAGTGTGTTTTTAGTGCATATAGAACACCCATCATTTATGGTGTCGTTTTCGGGGAGTTGTCTAAAGGTAGGAAATAGATCATTTCTAAACCTTAGCATTATTTTGGTGGTAGGGGAAATTTAAGACAAGAGGTAAGAACCTGCGCATCTGCTATAGTAGGTTCCCCCAAACCCAATGGTAATTTTTTTTTTCTTTCATGAACAAACCTAGAGACCCAAAAGGTAGATACATTAAATTTAAATTAGACCTTTCAACCAAGGTTCCTTCCGACCTTTTTGGGGGAAGGAATGTTCCACTTATAAGCTCCGTAGATCGATACCAAAAAACAAGAGCTAGCTCAACCCAAAGAGATAAAGTAGTCTCTGAAGAGACTAAGACATGGAGCACTATAAAACATAAAATTGAAGCATAAGTAATATTGGGACAAGAGACAAGATCACTTGAGCCTTCCACATAACCAAACAATACAACCTTTGTTTTCTTATCACCATCAGGAAATCCTAATTTTAAAGACATTATAGACCCTGAACAGGTGAATAACTTGTTTGGAAGTTCATCCAACATAATTATCTCTCAAATTGACACAAAAAATTTGGCACTAACAATCTCAACCGGCTCGAGTAGAGTCCCATACATCCAAATAGTAGGAAGACCTTTCCATCTGAGGGAAAGATTGTTTTCTTCAAAGATAAAACCACCAAGGTATTCTCTTTTTGGAAACCAAACCAGTATGGATGATCAGGAGGATCACAACAAAGTAAGACACGTGGAGGAAGAAGAGGTTGGAAGCCAAACCAAAACTACCTTCAAGTTTCCAATTTTGGATACCACCCAAAATCTCAACATGAAAAATATTCCTCTCTCAGCACTGCCCACATTTTATGGTAAAAGTAGTGAAGATATAGATACCTTGCTATTTGAATTCAACATCTTGTGTAGGAGCTACAATTACTTACAAGATGCCCATAAACTAAAACTCTTCTCTGCCACCCTCTAGGGCTCTGCACTAAGATGGTTCATGGGGTTGGGAGAATCCAGTATTAGGTCTTGGGAAGCCATGAAATATATCTTTCTTAAAAAGTACCAATACTACTGCAAGACCAAAGAATATCGTAACGATATTTTCAAAATTCAACAGTTATAAGATGAGACCCTTGAGGATTATATGTAACGATTTGGTTATATCTCCCAGAAATCAAAATACCATGACCTCCCATAAGATGCAGTCAAGGCTCTTTTCCTTATGGGAATTTCAGAATAATACCTAGAGATGCTTAACCTGATGGCATCAGGTGAAATCTCTCATAAACCATTTCCCAAAATATGTGAAATGTGTAAGAATTACTCAAGGAGTAGAGCTAAAACAATAAAGAATGTTTGAGACCCTTATAACATAAGCTTAAAACCAATTAGTTTAGGTGGTATTACAAGAGCAGAGATAGGGAAATTTTTATAGAATTTCAAAACAAATATCTTAAGCACATTAGGTTCCTAGTTGAACACCCTAAATATTAAAAAGAAACAGGAGGAGGAAAATACAACAATGAGCATATATTTCCCAAGATGTAGGAGGAAGCATTCCTCAAGGGAATGACCATTAGATAACATTTCAGTTTGTGGCTTCTGCACAGAAGACCATTCAACTGAGAAATGTCCATCATTGCTCGATTTTTTAGCCATATATAGGAGTGGGGATCTTGGGGAATCCTCTTATGCACCTAGGAGGCCATGGAAGCATAGGGACCAACCCACATACCCAGATCTACAATCTCAAGTTCCACCCTATCATTAACAACAACAACAGTGGAACTGACCAAGTTCGAAAAACTAGTCTACTTAGTACCAAAATCCTTGGCTTCAAGGATGGAAAGGAGGGAATAACCAAGGAAACCCTCAAGCTCCACCTGTCCCTATGTCCAACCATCCTTATCCTCAGTTTCCACCGAACACTCCACATCTTCTGCTAGGTTTTGTTCCACCATCTCTACCTCCTATTCCACAACAACAATCACTACAATATCAGAATGCAAGCTCCCCAAGACCGACATTATTACTGACACAACCAGTTCCCAATCCCAATAATAATCCACCTCAACCTCTTCACAATGTTGAGATGCAGGCCTTCCCAACATATGTTATTACTCCTGTTCCATTACAGGAGATTCAACTAAGATTGATAAAAGTTCTGGATAGGTAGAGACCTTCAGTAGTCATCCAAGAAGAAGAAGAAGAAGAAACCATCAAACAACTTACGAGTGACACTAGGTGGGAAGATGTTATTATTCCTAAGGACCAAGAACCCAAGCTTCCCCAAAATGAACCTTCACAAATTACGAAGGCCCCTCCTTATCTAGACAGATTAATAATCGATAAACCTACCACCTGACTGAAATTTGACATCTTGAATGAATTGAAGAATATTTGTGTCAAGATTCCCTTGCTTCAATCCATTAAGGATATTCCAATCTATAGTAAGGTAGTCAAAGAATTGTATATTAAGAAGCCATGTAGGATGTAGAAGGATCCTCCAACAATACATTTGATAGGAGAACTTTCTGAATATATATTAGAGCAACCAAAGCTAGAAAAATATGGGAACCTAGGAAACCCCATAGTGACCATAACCATTAATGATGTCTCCATTGGAAATACTCTCATAGACCTAGGGGAAGCCATCAATGTTATGAGCACTACTACCTTGGAGAAATTACAGTTAAAACGTCTTCTTAGAACTACCCCAACCATTTTGGAATTAGTAGATAAAACTAGGGTTATACCTGAAGGAACTTTGGATGATATCATAGTTACTTTAGCCTCATGGGAGTACCCAATAGAATTTTTTTTCATTCACTCAAAGGATCCTACCAAAGGTTGTCTTGTCATTTTGGGAAGACCTTGGTTAGCCACAACCAATGCATTTATTGGCTGTAGAGAGGGAGAAATGACCATCTCAAATGGACTTTCTATCCAGAATCTCACCATATACCCTCCATCTCAACCTATCATGGAGAATATATGGTGGATTTAATGTCCATACGATAATGAGGACTGGGAAGAACCCGTATTTCCAAGTGACCATGCTTGGGTACTCCAGGAGCACACAATGAAAAATGTGCTAAACTAGTTCATTTATGCTATCACGTGTGTTGATTTTCCACAATATTTTCCCCAATTTGAATACATGTTTGGGGAAGAATTTCAGGAACAATTGGACCCATCCACTTTGTCTTTGACATATTTCATCTTCGAGATAGATGAGTCTGCCATGTCTTATACCATGCCCTACAATATTATTCCAAGGAAATTTTTACATATAAACTTCGGGCTAGATGCAGACCAACAAAAACAGTTAGTGAGTATCCTTGAAGAAAAAACATGAACATTCACCTAGGAATACACTGATATGAAGGGTATACACCTTGACACATGCATGCATCACATATGTACCTAGGGGGAAGTAACACCTGGTAGGCAACCCCAGAGAAGGATGAACCCAACACTCAAAGATATAGTAAAAGAGGAGATCCAAAAGTTATTAGATGTCGGGTTTATTTATCCCATCTTCGACAGTAAGTGGGTATCCCCACTTGTAGTGGTTCCAAATAAAGTGACCGGGAAATGGAGAATTTGTGTTGATTTCTAGGAACTCAACAAGCCACTTTGAAGGATTATTTACCTCTTCCTTTCATCGACCAAGTTTTGGATACCCTATCTGGAAAGAAGTATTTTTCCTTTTTAGATGGGTACAACGGGTACAATCAAATTCTCATAGCACCCAAGGATTAGGACAAGACAACCTTTACTTTTCCTTGGGACACCTATGCCTATAGGGTCTTACCATTTGGATTGTGTAATGCTCTTGCTACATTTCAATGAGAAGTACTAGGGATATTTGTTGATCTTATTCATGATTGTGTGGAGGTCTACATGGATGACTTCACAGTTTATGGAAACACTTACCATGAAGCCTTAGATAAATTAGAAAAAGTCCTTATCAGATTCCAAGAAATGAACCTATATCTAAGTCATGAAAAATGTAAAATGTTGTAAACTGAAGGAGTGGTTCTAGGACATCATGTTTCATTTGAAGGGATAAAATTTGATCCTGCAAAGATTGAGGTCATCGTCATAATTCCACCCCCCAAGACTCAGAAAGAGGTGAGAATCTTTCTTGGACATGAAGGATATTACCAATGGTTTATTGAAAATTTTATGAAGATTGTTGCACCCATGTTTGGATTGCTAATAAAATATGTTGATTTTGTTTGGACTGAGCAGTGTCAAACTGCCTTTGAAACCCTGAAAGCCAAGTTGTCTGTGGCACCAGTTCTTAGAGGGCCCAACTGGACTCTTCCATTTCACATATCTATTGATGCCTTTGACACCACAATAGGAGAAGTATTAGGGAAGAAAGAGGACCAACAATCCTATGCCATTTATTTTGTAAGAAATAACTTGTCCCATGCCGAGTTAAACTACATAGTTACCGAGAAGGAATTCTTGGCAGTAGTTCATACTATCAATAAGTTTTGTCATTACATTACAGGTTACGAAGTATTTTTACATACATACCATTCTACCATTAGATTTCTCATGAATAAACCCATAACTAATGGCTGAGTAACTAGGTGGCTCTTGCTATTGCAAGAGTTTAACATCACCATTCTTGACTGACTTGGAAAGGAGAATTTGGTAGCCGATTTTCTTTCACGAATAAAAAATGAGGATGATGATATTCCTGTAGATGATAGTTTCCTATATGAACACCTTTTTTCCCTCTCTGTAAATACCCTGTGGTTTGTAGATATGACAAACTATCTGGCTACTAGGAAGCTACCATCTCATTTTTCACCTCATGAAAAGCGTAAAATTATCACGTAAAGTGATAATTAATCTTGGGTTGGCCATGGAATTTTTCGTACAGGTATTGATTTGATTATTCATAGATGTGTTCGAGAGGATGAGGTACCAGAAATACTATGAAGTTGTCATGATGGACCATGTGGTGGCCATTTTTATGACAAACATACAAAATACAAGGTGTTACATTCATGTTACTATTGGCCTAGCATTTTCAAAGATGTTGCTAAGTATGTGAGGAGTTGTGATAGTTTCCAAAGGATAGGAAGACCTAAGTCAGCTAACGAAATTCCCTTGCATGCCCAAGTTATTATAGAACCTTTCGAAAAATGGGCCCTTGACTTTGTAGGACCAATTTCGACCATGTCCCGCAAGAAGAACTATATTTTGGTTTGTACAGACTATGTCACCAAGTGGGTAGAGGAAAAAACCATATTTAGGGCTACAAAAAAATCTGTTGTCAAATTCATTTATGAAGACATATTTACCCATTTTGGTGTCCCTCATGAAATTGTTACATACCAAGGCACTCAATTCACTTCCAATTTGATGAAAGAGCTAACAGAGAAATATGGGATTAAACACTGTAAATCTTCTCCATACCACCCATAAGATAATGGTCAGGTAGATTCTATAAGCAAAGTTCTGGAACCTCTCTTGACCAAGACTATTCAATTACATCACTGGGATTGGGATGATAGGCTTCTAGAGGCTTTGTGGGCATACCAGACCACATGGAGAAACACCACTGGGCATACCCCTTATGAGCTAGTGTACAGGAAACAAGTACTTCTACCAATAGAATTCCAGGTAAGGACCTTCCGTATTGCCACAGAATTGGGATTAAACTTAGATTAGGCTTAGAAGCAAAGATCCCTAGAATTGAATGATTTGGATGAGATCATGCAAGATGCCATCCAACGAACAATATTAGTCCAAAACCAGAGGAGACAGTGGCATGAAAAGTTTATTAAGAAGAAACACTTCCAACCTGGTGATTGGGATTTGTTGTTTGATTCCCGATTTAAAACCTTCAAAGACAAACTCACCACTTGATGGTTGGGTACTTATGAGGTAGTCACTTTATATGACAATGGAGTTGTGAAAATCAAAACAATTGATGATGGACAAGTCTCCTTTTTAGTAAATGTACACAGACTCAAATTTTATCATAAGTCCATTTCCAAAGAAGACTTTCTATAGGTCATGTCAACTGACAAGGCATTGGCATTAATAGATGGGGAAGTCCCCCCTTGTTCTTGAATATTTTCTAAATTTTCTAGTGTACATATGTAAATAGTTTTTGAATTTTTTTAATAAACAATTCTAGAGATTTTTGTAGGTATTTATTTCACCAAGAGTAGACAATTTCAAGGAAATATAAAATAAGGAGTTTTCTTCAAAACATTGTTACACTTGAACCTTGTTGTCTACTAAGCATCGAATGAATATTGACTTGCGGTAATTATCCATATTTTTGCAAAAATGTTCATCTTCTCTTTTTCTTAAGGCATTTTAAAAATCAGTTGCTCTTGAAAATATTCACCACTATATAAGGAAGTGATACCGTAACCATCAAGATTAGAGGTCTCTCGTATAGTTTTCCCAAGAAACCTAAGTAAGTGAGTAAAGTATATTTATTAAAGAGTAACAAGGAGGTCTAATTAGCAGTTAGTCATGGAAACATCACAATAACTAAAGAAGAAAGTGAGTTGATCCTAGAGATACCTTTCTGTTCTTTCTCAATGGTACGATCCACTACACACTAAAAANATATCTTTCTTAAAAAGTACCAATACTACTGCAAGACCAAAGAATATCGTAACGATATTTTCAAAATTCAACAGTTATAAGATGAGACCCTTGAGGATTATATGTAACGATTTGGTTATATCTCCCAGAAATCAAAATACCATGACCTCCCATAAGATGCAGTCAAGGCTCTTTTCCTTATGGGAATTTCAGAATAATACCTAGAGATGCTTAACCTGATGGCATCAGGTGAAATCTCTCATAAACCATTTCCCAAAATATGTGAAATGTGTAAGAATTACTCAAGGAGTAGAGCTAAAACAATAAAGAATGTTTGAGACCCTTATAACATAAGCTTAAAACCAATTAGTTTAGGTGGTATTACAAGAGCAGAGATAGGGAAATTTTTATAGAATTTCAAAACAAATATCTTAAGCACATTAGGTTCCTAGTTGAACACCCTAAATATTAAAAAGAAACAGGAGGAGGAAAATACAACAATGAGCATATATTTCCCAAGATGTAGGAGGAAGCATTCCTCAAGGGAATGACCATTAGATAACATTTCAGTTTGTGGCTTCTGCACAGAAGACCATTCAACTGAGAAATGTCCATCATTGCTCGATTTTTTAGCCATATATAGGAGTGGGGATCTTGGGGAATCCTCTTATGCACCTAGGAGGCCATGGAAGCATAGGGACCAACCCACATACCCAGATCTACAATCTCAAGTTCCACCCTATCATTAACAACAACAACAGTGGAACTGACCAAGTTCGAAAAACTAGTCTACTTAGTACCAAAATCCTTGGCTTCAAGGATGGAAAGGAGGGAATAACCAAGGAAACCCTCAAGCTCCACCTGTCCCTATGTCCAACCATCCTTATCCTCAGTTTCCACCGAACACTCCACATCTTCTGCTAGGTTTTGTTCCACCATCTCTACCTCCTATTCCACAACAACAATCACTACAATATCAGAATGCAAGCTCCCCAAGACCGACATTATTACTGACACAACCAGTTCCCAATCCCAATAATAATCCACCTCAACCTCTTCACAATGTTGAGATGCAGGCCTTCCCAACATATGTTATTACTCCTGTTCCATTACAGGAGATTCAACTAAGATTGATAAAAGTTCTGGATAGGTAGAGACCTTCAGTAGTCATCCAAGAAGAAGAAGAAGAAGAAACCATCAAACAACTTACGAGTGACACTAGGTGGGAAGATGTTATTATTCCTAAGGACCAAGAACCCAAGCTTCCCCAAAATGAACCTTCACAAATTACGAAGGCCCCTCCTTATCTAGACAGATTAATAATCGATAAACCTACCACCTGACTGAAATTTGACATCTTGAATGAATTGAAGAATATTTGTGTCAAGATTCCCTTGCTTCAATCCATTAAGGATATTCCAATCTATAGTAAGGTAGTCAAAGAATTGTATATTAAGAAGCTAGGTAGGATGTAGAAGGATCCTCCAACAATACATTTGATAGGATAACTTTCTGAATATATATCAGAGCAGCCAAAGCTAGAAAAATATGGGAACCCAGGAAACCCCGTAGTGACCACAACCATTAATGATGTATCCATTGGAAATACTCTCATAGACCTAGGGGTAGCCATCAATGTTATGAGCACTACTACCTTGGAGAAATTACAGTTAAAACGTCTTCTTAGACCTACCCCAACCATTTTGGAATTAGCAGATAAAACTAGGGTTATACCTGAAGGAACTTTGAATGATATCATAGTTACTTTAGCCTCATGGGATTACCCAATAGAATTTCTTGTCATTCACTCAAAGGATCCTACCAAAGGTCATATCGTCATTTTCGGAAGACCTTGGTTAGCCACAACCAATGCATTTATTGGCTGTAGAGAGGGAGAAATGACCATCTCAAATGGACTTTCTATCCAGAAGCTCACCATATACCCTCCATCTCAACCTATCATGGAGAATATATGGTGGCTTGAATTTCCATACAATAATGAGGACTGGGAAGAACCCGTATTGCCAAGTGACCATGCCTGGGTACTTCAGGAGCACACAATGAAAAATTTGCTAAACCAGTTCATTTCTGCTATCACGTGTGTTGATTTTCCACAATAGTTTCCCCAATTTGAATACATGTTTGGGGAAGAATTTCAGGAACAATTGGACCCATCCACTTTGTCTTTGACATATTTCATCTTCGAGATAGATGAGTCTGCCATGTCTTATACCATGCCCTACAATATTATTCCAAGGAAATTTTTACATATAAACTTCGGGCTAGATGCAGACCAACAAAAACAGTTAGTGAGTATCCTTGAAGAAAAAACATGAACATTCACCTAGGAATACACTGATATGAAGGGTATACACCTTGACACATGCATGCATCACATATGTACCTAGGGGGAAGTAACACCTGGTAGGCAACCCCAGAGAAGGATGAACCCAACACTCAAAGATATAGTAAAAGAGGAGATCCAAAAGTTATTAGATGTCGGGTTTATTTATCCCATCTTCGACAGTAAGTGGGTATCCCCACTTGTAGTGGTTCCAAATAAAGTGACCGGGAAATGGAGAATTTGTGTTGATTTCTAGGAACTCAACAAGCCACTTTGAAGGATTATTTACCTCTTCCTTTCATCGACCAAGTTTTGGATACCCTATCTGGAAAGAAGTATTTTTCCTTTTTAGATGGGTACAACGGGTACAATCAAATTCTCATAGCACCCAAGGATTAGGACAAGACAACCTTTACTTTTCCTTGGGACACCTATGCCTATAGGGTCTTACCATTTGGATTGTGTAATGCTCTTGCTACATTTCAATGAGAAGTACTAGGGATATTTGTTGATCTTATTCATGATTGTGTGGAGGTCTACATGGATGACTTCACAGTTTATGGAAACACTTACCATGAAGCCTTAGATAAATTAGAAAAAGTCCTTATCAGATTCCAAGAAATGAACCTATATCTAAGTCATGAAAAATGTAAAATGTTGTAAACTGAAGGAGTGGTTCTAGGACATCATGTTTCATTTGAAGGGATAAAATTTGATCCTGCAAAGATTGAGGTCATCGTCATAATTCCACCCCCCAAGACTCAGAAAGAGGTGAGAATCTTTCTTGGACATGAAGGATATTACCAATGGTTTATTGAAAATTTTATGAAGATTGTTGCACCCATGTTTGGATTGCTAATAAAATATGTTGATTTTGTTTGGACTGAGCAGTGTCAAACTGCCTTTGAAACCCTGAAAGCCAAGTTGTCTGTGGCACCAGTTCTTAGAGGGCCCAACTGGACTCTTCCATTTCACATATCTATTGATGCCTTTGACACCACAATAGGAGAAGTATTAGGGAAGAAAGAGGACCAACAATCCTATGCCATTTATTTTGTAAGAAATAACTTGTCCCATGCCGAGTTAAACTACATAGTTACCGAGAAGGAATTCTTGGCAGTAGTTCATACTATCAATAAGTTTTGTCATTACATTACAGGTTACGAAGTATTTTTACATACATACCATTCTACCATTAGATTTCTCATGAATAAACCCATAACTAATGGCTGAGTAACTAGGTGGCTCTTGCTATTGCAAGAGTTTAACATCACCATTCTTGACTGACTTGGAAAGGAGAATTTGGTAGCCGATTTTCTTTCACGAATAAAAAATGAGGATGATGATATTCCTGTAGATGATAGTTTCCTATATGAACACCTTTTTTCCCTCTCTGTAAATACCCTGTGGTTTGTAGATATGACAAACTATCTGGCTACTAGGAAGCTACCATCTCATTTTTCACCTCATGAAAAGCGTAAAATTATCACGTAAAGTGATAATTAATCTTGGGTTGGCCATGGAATTTTTCGTACAGGTATTGATTTGATTATTCATAGATGTGTTCGAGAGGATGAGGTACCAGAAATACTATGAAGTTGTCATGATGGACCATGTGGTGGCCATTTTTATGACAAACATACAAAATACAAGGTGTTACATTCATGTTACTATTGGCCTAGCATTTTCAAAGATGTTGCTAAGTATGTGAGGAGTTGTGATAGTTTCCAAAGGATAGGAAGACCTAAGTCAGCTAACGAAATTCCCTTGCATGCCCAAGTTATTATAGAACCTTTCGAAAAATGGGCCCTTGACTTTGTAGGACCAATTTCGACCATGTCCCGCAAGAAGAACTATATTTTGGTTTGTACAGACTATGTCACCAAGTGGGTAGAGGAAAAAACCATATTTAGGGCTACAAAAAAATCTGTTGTCAAATTCATTTATGAAGACATATTTACCCATTTTGGTGTCCCTCATGAAATTGTTACATACCAAGGCACTCAATTCACTTCCAATTTGATGAAAGAGCTAACAGAGAAATATGGGATTAAACACTGTAAATCTTCTCCATACCACCCATAAGATAATGGTCAGGTAGATTCTATAAGCAAAGTTCTGGAACCTCTCTTGACCAAGACTATTCAATTACATCACTGGGATTGGGATGATAGGCTTCTAGAGGCTTTGTGGGCATACCAGACCACATGGAGAAACACCACTGGGCATACCCCTTATGAGCTAGTGTACAGGAAACAAGTACTTCTACCAATAGAATTCCAGGTAAGGACCTTCCGTATTGCCACAGAATTGGGATTAAACTTAGATTAGGCTTAGAAGCAAAGATCCCTAGAATTGAATGATTTGGATGAGATCATGCAAGATGCCATCCAACGAACAATATTAGTCCAAAACCAGAGGAGACAGTGGCATGAAAAGTTTATTAAGAAGAAACACTTCCAACCTGGTGATTGGGATTTGTTGTTTGATTCCCGATTTAAAACCTTCAAAGACAAACTCACCACTTGATGGTTGGGTACTTATGAGGTAGTCACTTTATATGACAATGGAGTTGTGAAAATCAAAACAATTGATGATGGACAAGTCTCCTTTTTAGTAAATGTACACAGACTCAAATTTTATCATAAGTCCATTTCCAAAGAAGACTTTCTATAGGTCATGTCAACTGACAAGGCATTGGCATTAATAGATGGGGAAGTCCCCCCTTGTTCTTGAATATTTTCTAAATTTTCTAGTGTACATATGTAAATAGTTTTTGAATTTTTTTAATAAACAATTCTAGAGATTTTTGTAGGTATTTATTTCACCAAGAGTAGACAATTTCAAGGAAATATAAAATAAGGAGTTTTCTTCAAAACATTGTTACACTTGAACCTTGTTGTCTACTAAGCATCGAATGAATATTGACTTGCGGTAATTATCCATATTTTTGCAAAAATGTTCATCTTCTCTTTTTCTTAAGGCATTTTAAAAATCAGTTGCTCTTGAAAATATTCACCACTATATAAGGAAGTGATACCGTAACCATCAAGATTAGAGGTCTCTCGTATAGTTTTCCCAAGAAACCTAAGTAAGTGAGTAAAGTATATTTATTAAAGAGTAACAAGGAGGTCTAATTAGCAGTTAGTCATGGAAACATCACAATAACTAAAGAAGAAAGTGAGTTGATCCTAGAGATACCTTTCTGTTCTTTCTCAATGGTACGATCCACTACACACTAAAAATATTTATTATATCATATCTTTAGATAGGCCACGTACGCTTAAGTATCCCTTACATTAAAACAATCACTAAGGAATATATAACGGAAAGTCATCCTCTAACATAAATACCATCCCAATTGAAAAAAAAGAAAGGAAAAGTTGTTTTTAGAGTTGTCCCCCCATATTCTTGCATAAATCAATATTATACTAAAATCTTAAAATATGAAGGGCTAGTCTCTAAGGGTGTAAGAGGCTAACTTGCCGGGATACTGAACAGATCTGCTGGCAGTGGGTACCATCCTGTGGTATGACTAGGTAAACTCGTCGGAGTACTAAACAAGATTGCTGGCAGCGGGGAATTTTGCCTAGTGAGGATGGTAATCTGACAAAAAATAAATAATAAATTAAACTTGTCCTGATGTATGACATTAATTGTAGACAAATATGACATGCAATATGTATGGTTAATCTAAGGTTAATGAACTCCATAAACTTTCCATTGGGAACGAACTCTAAGACTATCTTTAAATTCTCTTGCCTACCTCTTCTTATCTATATATAGGATCTCTTATCCTATAGGTGGGGACATCTTTTAACCGTCTCATCAGACCAATCTGTGAAATTTATCTCTACACTTAACAATATGTTAATCTGTTCATTTAAATTTCTGTGGTGAGAATTAAGTTCAGAAATAGTCGGAAAATCCACAGTGTTGATGACATCTTGTCGTCGACGTTTCGGATCCATAGCAGGATCCATCATCAGGGCAAAAAAAGTCTGGGAAAATAGTAAGAGAAGAGCCTTCATTAAATAGTGAAGAGGCGGGTGAAGGAAATACGCTTGGTTGAGTGAAACCCTAGTTTTAGGAGAAAATTAGGTTTTGSTAGAAATAATAATAATTTTAAGTTTATTAAGRGTTAGATTAAGGTCAAAAAGTGAAGAAACCCTAGAATATAGGGAGTTCATAAAATCTTCAGTCTTTGTCAAAGAGGTAACACCTAGGTTTGAGGGAAATAATATTATTTCCCTCAAACCTAGGTGTTACCTCTTTGACAAAGACTGAAGATTTTATGAACTCCCTATATTCTAGGGTTTCTTCACTTTTTGACCTTAATCTAACCCTTAATAAACTTAAAATTATTATTATTTCTAGCAAAACCTAATTTTCTCCTAAAAGTAGGGTTTCACTCAACCAAGCGTATTTCCTTCACCCGCCTCTTCACTATTTAATGAAGGCTCTTCTCTTACTATTTTCCCAGACTTTTTTTGTCCTGATGATGGATCCTGCTATGGATCCGAAACGTCGACGACAAGATGTCATCAACACTGTGGATTTTTCGACTATTTCTGAACTTAATATGTTAATCTTTGGCTATTGGGAGAACTGACTGGTCACATATATTTTTGATTGTGAGGTGTCACAATACTTAGGTGTGGGGGAGGGTTTCATGAGTTGAAAAATGATCACTACCTAGAGAAGTAAATCTTTGTAAAAATTTATGTATTGTTTTCATGATACAGGTTATTACATCAGCAGTCATTTTATTTTTGAAATGCTAAATCCCCTGTGTGCTATAAATTGTTGTACATATCCTTAATAGACCAATTTATTGGTTTATTTTCATTACAGGTTGTTCATTATAGGATCAAAATTACGTGTATTATGTGACTGGATTGAGTAAGCATGGTGGAAAAATCAATAACAATGGAACACTCTGCCTCTTCTCTTAATCATTGTGACTGTCAAAACTATTTCAAGAGTGCAGGCTATCCATTATAGGAGGTAAAAATGAATTTAACAAAGAGGTACCATATGAAGTTCCGTATGAGGTGCTGTATGAAATGCTGTATGAGGTGTTGAACGAAGTGCCATATGAATTTACACACCAGTAACTGTCCATAATTTCAGGTAACTAGGAATCAATGACACTTAATTGAATTGGTTTAGGGAAATCAAGATTGAGGATGCAAACCTTAGACATTTTCATGATCAAATGTCTAAGCCAAAATACTTGGACATTGATCTAACTTCATATCATTAAGATTGCCCCCAAAACCGAGCCTTCAAATTCGAATTTGCTCACACATGGAAACTCGTGCGCGCATGTGTGCAACCAATTCCACCCTAGGTGCATTCAAAAATGGGATTGGGCTATCCTATTATTCCAATTCACCTCTTCCATTTTCATTTGCCCCTATTTTAAAAATGCGCTCAACCTCTATTTATTTGTTCCTTTGTTCAAATTGCACTCAGCCTCTGTTCAAATCGTGCCATTCCTTGGCCCGATCGCACCCTCTCTTGGTGAATTTATCCTCTGTTCATTTCTTCACACCATCACTATGGCCAAATGGTATGAACCGTCTTCCTACGCAGACCTCTTCGCAATCCTTGATTTTTCACAGTGATGGGAGGTGTTTTTGCACGCAGGATGGGGGCTATTTTTATCCCACTTGCAGGGCCACGACGATGGAATATCAATGCAATTTTCCATCGGGTTTGATGGGAAGATAGCGCGCTTGGGGTCTCTCACCTTTGGGGTCTCAGAGGAATCCATAGCTACATCCATGAATATTCCAAGAGTGGGATATAGATGGTTTAAAAACCTTTAGCTATTGTGCTCAAGCTATAACATGGTTTTTAAACCAGAATTAAAGAACATCTTTGGAGCTAAAGGATACTCCAAGGAGTGGATAAAAGAGGAGCTTATCAAGCCTCTCATAGTCATCACCAGGTTGATCACATGTGAAGGTAGATATTCCACCTTTAAAGCTTGTCATTTTAGATGGTTAGCTCACTTCTAGTTCAATAAACCATTGAATTTTCCCTTCTACTTTTTGAAGATCTTGGATAAGATTTTCTCTCAAGTGAGGAAGAATGTAACCAACCCCCACAACAGTCTCTTTCAACATGGTCTAATCAAACTCCTTGTTTTAGCCGAATCAAAAAAACAGGGGCAAACTTGGGATGCATTCATTTATCAATTTGAAAACCCTCACTTGACAATCAAGACTAGCAAAAAGACATTGGATCTAAGGACTATTTCTCCATCCAATCCCCACTCTCAAAGGACTCCAAACCCTCCTGCACAAGAAATTTCTTTTCCAGAACAAAAATTCAAGAAGCTTTTTGAAATCCCTGCAGCCTCATCAGGAAAAAATACCAAGAAGCCTATTTCTAATCTCCAGATGCCTTCAATATCTCTTGATCCTACACCTAAGAATCTATAAGAAGTAATTCAACAAGGATTTCCTACAGTTCCCATAAATAGCAGAGAAGCTAATCGATTTAATAGAGGACCCTTTTGAAAGAGTACCGAGAGCACAAGAGGAAAACCTTATGCAAAACCCTTGACTACTTCGGACCCTATCCAAGTATCCTTCGATCTCAAAATCCCTCACAAAAGACTTAGGGAAGTGTCTGCAGATGAATTGGAGCCTCATAGGAAGACAAAATCCAAACCTACTTCTCCTCATCAACCCCCTATTACTCCTACCTCATAGATGCCTACCCGAAATCCTAAGAATGACAGACACTCTACATCTTTCAAAGGATCTAAGCCTTCTTCTGAGACAACTGATTCTGCTCCAGCCATTGAGAAGCTACAAAAAGAGATTTTTTCAGTTGCTGCAATAGTTGGAAGATAGGAGGACAATGGACACACATATTCACCACAATAATGTAGTCCTTCAAGAAAAGGTGAATTCCCTTCAAAGGTTGGTTGATGAGATGACCAAATCCAACCGCAACCTCAGGGCACAATTAAAGCAACACAAGAGGCACAAGACCAAATCTTCATGGAAAAAAGGAGAAGCTTCTAAAGATGATCCTCCTCAACAAGATTAGTCATGAGGCGAAATTTATTTTTGTTTGCAGTGGGACCTGCAAAATCTTAGGTGTGGGGGTAATGTTGGGCCCGTGATATGATTGATTTAGTGACGTTAATTAGATCCTTTTTAGCCAAATATGTGTATGCGTTGTTGGATCATGTTATCATTGATGCCAATGGTTTGATTATTTGGGAGATTTTTGGATCATATGTCATTGATGTAAATGGTTTGATTGATTAATGTCATTGATTTATGCCGAGTAATTGATTGATTGATGATTGATGAACAATGTATATGCATTGTCCTTGATGAGAATGATAGATGTCAAAGTGGAAACCAATTGATAAAGATGGATCATTGATATGATGCATAGATGGAGATGGATCAATGAGTTGTCATTGATACATGATGAAGTTTTATTGTCTTATGATGGTTGATAAGGTGCACAAATGGATGAACTCCAAAGTTGTCCCCTTCTGGTGAAAGCCCTCACTGGAAGACGCTTTACAGATTGAGTTATCCTAGAAAAAGGGTTGAAGGACCCATGCTTGCATGTGGATTAATAAGATGAATATCAATGAAGTTGTTGGTGAAACTATCCTAGATGGATAGTGCTTGACATGCCATTTCTGGTGGTATGTGGAATGTCACATAACTCCTCATGGTTTGAGAGTTATGGATCTACGAAGTTGAAGGACCCCCATATGATGGCTTGAAGCCCCAAAAGGTCAAAAAAGTCAAAGTGCTTGAAAAGAAGAAATCATTATTTAAATGATAAAGTAAAGTGACAAAATCAAGAAAGAT
>JZKD02S1668072.1:609722-628936 GCA_000966675.3 Picea glauca
TAAAAATGGGTTAAGTGACCTAGAATATGAAAGTATAAATAAGAAGCTAGGATCTCTTGTAAAATGTACATTTGGTGAGAATCCTTTTTGTGGATCAATGGAGAGATTCTTGTGAGAGCATCTTATTGGTGTGGATATCTTGAGCATGATTGAAGATCTATTTTGAGGAAGAGAGAGAGAGAGAGGAGGATCTCATGGACACATCAACATTTCGGCAATGTCGGAGATCTTGACGACAAAATTATCGGATTCACATAAAACCCTATTTTTTGATGCCCACGTGGGCTGTCTATGTATAGGGTGCGTGTACACGAGGGATGGCTGTGTATAGGGTGAGTGTACACACGAGATGACTGTGTACTGGGAGCATGGAGTGGATAAAATCATGGAGATTTGTGTTTGAGCTGGTGCCAATATCTTGGATGATGAGGTAGGTTCCATATCTGCATTCTATGGCCTCAGATCTATCATTGAGACATTGGTATGGTTACATTATTGTGTTGATGGATACTATTGTTTGATGTGTTTTGAATGATTAGGGAATTCTTAGTATGGATTCTATGATGTGGTTCAGTTTGGTTGATTTGGTTGATGGAGTGAGCAACACTCTTGTGATTCAGTGGTGACATGATTTCTATGGTATACTAGTTTGTTATACATGATTGAGATAACATTCATATTGATTTGTTGTGGAGCATGAACAAGATATTAGAGAACTTGGATGTGTTGTGACTGGCTGTGGGTTAGTTTGGAAAGTGGTAGATAGAAGAGAAAGTGATTGCAGGTTGCAGAGGATTTGAGCATGTTGCTCAGAAGCATATGCTTATTGCATTATACACTGGCCGTGTTCACACACAGGCTATAGTGAGCTAGGGCGCGTGCACATGTAGGATGCACTACTGACAGGTCGCGTACCTATTGACAGAGTGATATCTATTGAGGATTGTTGCCTCATCTCAGTTGGTGCTGAGGGTGTAAGCTAAGTCTTTCATTATAGAGAAGGTGCTCTTATAGAGTTGTACTCTATTCAGTTGTTGCTGATAAACCCCAAGGATTGTAGTCCGTAATAAAAAGAAAATTGTACATACATCTTGTGTTCTTTGTGTTCATTGTGGAGATGACTTGTTGATGATATATTGTGGATATATGTTGCTAATATGTGCTCACATCTAACTGGTTATAAATGAAAAAAATGGGTAATGAATAAATGTTGAATTCTAATTGATGAGTTTTTGTGCAAGAGGGAAGTTTTGGAAAAAGAGCCCCACACTCATTCACCCCCCCCTCTAAGTGTGGTAGATGTGTCCAACATGTGTTTTCCTATTTTGAAGAGTTTTTGAAGAGATTTTGTGTCAAATCACTATGTTTCACACTAGGTATGCATGATTCATGTTTTGTGATGATTTTGAGTTTAAATCAACATATTTTTATGTTTCCAGGGAACTAATTTGCGTTTTGTGTGTCACAGGGAAAAATCGAAGCTTATTTTTTCATCCGACACTCCATCTAGTACTCCATCCGATACTCCATCCGACACTCCATCCGACACTCCGTCCGACACTCCATCCTGCACAAAAACCATGGGCAATTTGGTGGTTATCATATCAATGACCAACAATGGGCGAATCAGAGACATGGGTTTTTCTCGTGCTCATGGCCTCCAGCTACTGAACTTATGATAACTCGATTTGGGTTGTTATGCTGGGTGATTATTGGCTCACCTTATTTCTAGAAGCCACCGGTAGTTAGGGCATATTAAATGCGATTTGCAGTTTTTAGAGAGGGTCGACCCTTCTAGTGGTCAACCCCTCAACTTGTAAAACTTATAAATACCACCTGAGTGGTCAGACAATTGTTAAGTAGAGTGTTAGAGAGACAAAGACAATTCAACTCTGTTTTGCTATTTTCATTTTGCTAAAACTGTGTAAAGACTGCGTTTTGGATTTTTGATGTTAAATTCATGTTGTTGAGCTCGTGGTTCACCTTTGAAGAGTAGCCATGACTTGTTGGGGGGGCCACCAACAGTCTGGGTGAATATCCACTTATTTTTCTTATGAATTGCATAGTGTAGTTGTCATTTTATTTCATTTCTTATATATGAGTTTTTGTTATGCTTCTTTACTTTATAAATTGTTGTTTATAATTTAATTAGTTTAGTTCAGTTTTGTAGGTCATTATGGAGGCTCTTGTTAGTATGAAATGATCTGTTAGTTGATAGGTAATAATCTTGCAATCTTAGATACTAACCCTGTGCATAACTAGATGATAAATTAGATTTTATTTTATGCTAAAATAGATTTTAAGAACATAGTTTAAAACATAGTTTTTAATTCATGATTTCTTTGACAGGGATTCAGTGGATGGATAGTTATAAGTCTTCAGTTTTCAATTCCAGATTGTTTATCTAGTTGTTATTTAGCTTTGTTTATTTAAAATTTCATTTAGTTTTCTCATTTGCTTTCTTGTCATATGTTGAAATAGTATTTAATTTCTGTTTTATGAGCACTTCCTCTTTTGCAATTTGAATTGTTAAAATAGGACTAGTTTAGTTTACTTTATGCAATTTCTTTCTTAGATATAAGTTGCAATTTCAATTCAAAGTTGATTATTGAGTTTAGTGTAGTATGACTTTTCTTAATTAGTATAGAATGCAATTGAATTTACTAGAATAGTGTCTTTATGCTATTGATGATTAATACATGATTGAATAGTCACATGGATATGCAGGATAGTTTATGTTGTTTCTGTAATGGCTAAGTTCTCATTAGATTTCCTAATTCACACTTTTCACTTTGCTATCAAAGTCAATATCGAGTTTATCCCTCTTGAATTATCGTTAATTGTTAAGTGCCATCATGATATTATAAGACACTGGAGACATAGCCATCAACACTACATTTGAGTTTTCTTGCTTTCATAGATTAGAAGATAGTTTCCTTGCTTTCACAGATTAGACGATAGTTTCCTTGATTTTGTATGATAGATAGTCTTTTTTCTTTGGTAGATTAAGGGATAGTTTGCTTATCATAGATTAAATATTAGTTGTTAATTACTTTTATTATCATAATTCTCTCGATTCAATAGATTTCCTTTCATAAATTAGAAGTAGTTGTGAAGTTTAATTTAAGAATAGAGTTCACTTGTTTCTTAGATTAATTAGTTTCTTATTGAGTAATATTAATTAGTTTACTTGTTGTAGAAGTTATCTTAGGTAGTTAGTTGTTTGCTTGCTTTAATAGAGTAGTTGCTTGCTTGTCTATTTACTTGCTTTCATAGGATAATTGCTTATTGAATTTGGGTAGGTTAATTAAAGTAGTTTGCTGTTGCTATTTCCTATTAGGTAGATAGTTTGATTTTTCTTATTGTCATGATTAAGTTAGTTTGGTTTAAGTAGGGTTTTCATTTTCCTTCTTAGGACTATCCATTGATCCTTTGCTCAAAAGTTACTTATGGTACATAGTTTAAGTTTCTTAGTAGGGTTTTATCATTAACATATTTTTCTTGAATAGATTAGCCCTTAGATAGCCACTTCCTGAGCTAGACTATACTACCTCCAACCCTTCTACCTTGTCATATATATTGCTACAACTCTAAGTTTACTTACCCCTGTTGAAAATTTAATTGAGGGTTTTTAGTGTGTTTTTAGTGAATATAGAAAACCCATCAACAACAATGCCAAAGGATAGAGTCAGAGCCATATTTAAAAATAAGACATAAGTACACTAACATAATATCTAATATCTAATATCTAGGATGAATACTTAGTCCGATAATATTCAACAAGGTGGAAGAGTGAAGAAGCATCATCATCACTAAGTTATTGGATAAGAGCATTACAATAAGATGGAAGAATGAGTAAGAGTTATCATCACTAAGTTGTTGAAATATTCATACTTTTGGAGGAACACAATTTCTTTAGTGGGAAGGTGTGATCCAGGATGATCAAGGAATGCTCACAGACGTCTAGGAGGATATAGAACACTCACTTACATCTAGGACAATCCATAAAATATAAAAATTTAACCATCTCAAATGCTCTCTAAAAATACATCAATACGTATATCTTGGTGATATCTTTCCAATAACGTAAAAATCGCCTCAAACAGAGATCATATGCAAACGTTATGGATGGTCAAAGTTCAAGTCAAAATAGGAAAAAAATGAAAAATTCAATAGGGTGAAAGGCGACACATGTCACCACTGCAAGGGTGACACATGACATGACCTTAAAACCATACATTATTGACATGGATACCTCACATGGAGATACATGGTAGGTATTTGGTGACATGGCATCACAAGCTGGAAAGTGACTAGGAAATTGTATAGTCCAAGTGGACCAATTGAGTATTGACACGTGGCACATGAGAGCCAATAAGAGAATGTCATGTGGAAGTCCCTTATTGGAGTATTATAGTTAATTTGTATCAAAATTTTATGGGATTTTGAAGGATTGAACCCGTGACCTCCCATAAAACTTACAGAAGTATCCATTACCAATATACCATCACATTAGTTCTTAACTATATGGGGCATAGATTATATTTAAGTTTTTGTATTGTAAAGGTTGGCGGAAAAAAATGACCGAGAGATAAGCCCTCAAACCATATTATATTTGCTCATATGATATCCCATGAGACCATATGATCCATATGGATATCGGTGGCCACCCACCTTTTCCAACTGGCTCAAAACAGTTTTCTAACATTTTTGGCAATTTACTATTTTAGCAGTTTTTACTTCTGGGGCCATTTTGAAGGCCTAAATGAAGGTTTTTTTGTATCGATCTCCTAAATGATATTTGAAGGAATAATTGAGCCCCCAAAATGAATCTCCTCAATGATACCTTTCCAACGGGCTATCACACGCCTAAAATGGAGATCGTATGCAAAAGTTACAACCCCGGGAAGTTGATGTACTAGCTTACCCAAACAGGGCCCACACGACTTTTGGCGTTTCATCTCCTAGGGTTAGGTTTTTGGATGTCTAGGGTTTTTTACATTCTTGCTTACTGTAAAAAGGCCTTCAGAGCCTCATTGTAACCTTCTTCTTGTGAATGCGCGCTGATGACACAGCCCTCCTCAACCCATGGGTCGGAAGGTTACGTACACAGGATCGTTCTCCTCTCCTTGGCCCGAAGAGCTCTCGTAAAATAGCTCTTCTATTTCCCTTTTGGGAAATCTGCACCCACAATCAACTTCAATAATTCCCCCTTGTACTTCGGGAAATTGGACTTCGCACTTCCGCAAATCCGATGGTCGAGCGTATTATCCCTCAATCTCCGAAAACCGAAAACAGTCAACGCTGACCCTTCCTCTTTCTCTTTCGGACTTTTCCTTATCGCGATTTCGGCGGTTGCGGTGTCAAGAAACTTGTTCCCACAATTCTCGAAATTTTGATGCACTCACAAGGTTGACTTTTCAATGCCCCTTTACTTCTGTCGGGACTTCGGACTTCGCAATATTGCGAATCCTAATGCAAGGAATTCAAAACTTCACTCCATGAAACTATGAAATGGTCAACTGAATTGACTTCCTTGTCAAGAGTGCACCACCTGTCCACTCACTGCCTCCTCTATGGCCCACACAAAAATCCTTTTAACCTTTGGGACTTCGCGGTTCGGGATATCGCGATTCCCGTTGCAAAGTTTACGAGACTTCCACCTACGAAACCCCGAAATAGGAATCCGCTTGCAAATCCAACAACCCTTGTGTCTTGGATCTACAGTCCTACTCCTCCTGAGCTTAGAACCCTTAGGAATACTCACGGTAACTCCCTTTCTCTTTCAGGAGATCTGATGGCTCACAGGACTTCGTGGATTCTCAACAGAGAATTCCGACCGTCCGTCTCTTCCTCTGAGAACTCGTCCTCCTGTGGTCCTACGTCGCTATGCCTTATTACAAATTTCAAGGCACTTGGCCTCTGCCTTCCTTCGAATCCTTCGAAGGTCTAATTCCTTCTGAGTTTTCCCCAACTTTGAATCTTTCAGAAAAACCCTTGCACGCACTCCTTGCGGCAAACTTTCAAACACTTCCAAGTGTTGAAATCCTTCGACTCTGCGCACACCTGTAGCAACAGTCTCTCGATACTTTGCTCAGGTTCACAAACCTGAGATTTCACTCAGCCTACACACTCCTTGCATGGCTCCTGTGCCCAACTGCACTTCTGTGGAAATGAGAACAAAGGCTATATCTCCTGATATTTCAGAGACAAACCTATGAACACCTTGTCGACGCACTCCTTGCGGACAATTCAACTGCACTCGTTGCAGGAACTCTTGCTTAGATAGAGAAACAATTGAAACTCATTCCTTTTTCCTTTCCTCTCAGATTTCAAGCATTCAACAAGAAATCATTCATACATAGCATAAAAGCAAATGTATAGTAGAAAGAGTGAAATAACCATGAGCATAACACTTAGCATACATACACAGAGAACAAACACGACACCATGAATTTGAATCAAAACTTTCTCTATTAATTCAAATTTCTGTACATGGGTGTTTTCACACAGCTCTCTGCTTCTACTCTATGCTCTTCTCTACTCGTCATGCTCATCTCCATAATGTTACAATACACAATGAGGGTGTCTATATCCCATTTCCCTCTTGCGCTCTAAAACTGTCTAGTCTAACATTCAATTCTATCTACCTACATTAAATACCATAAATGCCTTCTGTCTACTAAGGACAAGAGCAGATTGCTCAAGGTCCGTTTACATTATACAAGGGCGCTCCTTCTTATTGGCTTCATTAATTTTTAAGACATTTTCAAAATTTGTGCTGGGCGCTTTTCTAGCTGTCTGTTGTCTCCACGCTGGCTCGCTTGAGATGCTTCTGCATCATACTCCCTTGCTTGAAAATTTTCATGGGCTCCTATCCATGAGCTCGTGCAAGGTCTGTCCATGCCTCTGGATCTCCGCTTCGTTCTCCCAGTTGGCATCTTCAACTGGATGACCCTTCCATTTGACTAAGTATTCAAAGTATTACTTTCGCCTGGTTCTCTTTCTCACCCTTTTGTCTAGTATGCACTCCATCTGCGAATTATCTGCAACTGGCATCTGCTTTTTCCACTGGATCATTGGCTGCTCACTTCCTATCCCTATTTCCTCATCTTTATATGGGTACAAATTTGAGATGTTGAATATCGGAGAAATTCCGATCCCATCGGGTAATTAAATCTCGTATGCATTTGTCCCAAACTTCTTTAAGACCCTACATGGTCCGATTTTCTTCATCTTCATCTTATTATATGTTCCTCTTGGGAACCTTTCCTTTCTTAGATGTGCTAGAATCAAATCAACAACCTAAAATTGAAGTTGTCTCCTGTGTTGATCTACTCTGCGTTTATATCCCTGGTTTGAATTCTATAACCACTCCTTCACCTGGCTGTGAAGTTCCTTCATCACCTCTGCGAAATCTTCTGCACTAGCGCTCCTAGTTGCAATCTGTTCTGAATCCCTTAACTCAGAAATTACTCTTGGCTGCATGCCATAGACAATTCAAAATGGACTCTACCCCATGCTTCTGTTAAATGAGTCATTATAAGCAAATTTTGCTTGTGGTAATATGTTGTCTCACTGGCTGTGGTGTTCTATCACCAGGCTTATCAGAAAGTCTCCCAGACTTCTGTTCACCACTTTTGTCTGTCCATCTGTCTGAGGATGATAAGCCAAACTAAACGACAAGTTAGTTCCCATATTCTTCCATAAGGTCCTCCAAAAGTGCCCTATGAACTTGGTGTCTCGATCTGAAACTATACTCCTTGAAAAACCGTGAAGTCGAATAACTTCTTTGAAAAACAGATTCACAATGTGAGTTGCGTCGCTGGTCTTCTGACATGGAATGAAGTGTGCCATCTTGGAAAATCTATCCACCACCAAAAATATTGAGTCAAAACCTCTTTGTGTTCTTGGCAACTCCAATATGAAATCCATGCTGATTGCATCCCACGACCTCTCAGGTATGGGCAATGGTTGATAAAACCCTGCATTCTATCTTCTTCCCTTCGAATGCTGGTAAATTCTACATCTGTCCATGAATCTCTTGACGTCTGCTCGCATTCTCGGCCAAAAATATGACTCAATCAACTTTGTGAACGTCTTGTTATGACCAAAGTGCCCTGCCAATCCTCCACTGTGTTTCTCCTTTAGCAAATTCTCCCTCATGGAGCATTTCGAAATACATAGTTGATTACCTTTAAACAATAATCCTTCCTGGATCATGTATTCTACCCATTGGCTACTATCTCTGAGAATTGAATTCTCAGCTGCTTCATACACCTCCTTAAAATCCTGATCATCTATGTACATGTTCTTGAGATCATCAAAACCCAATGTTTTGACTTTGAACTCCAGTAATAGCAAACACTTTCTTCTCAAAGCATCAACAACTTTGTTAGCAGTACCAGAAATATGTTTAATCACAAAAGTGAAATTCTGCATATACTCAACCCATTTTACATGTCTCTAATTCAACTTTTCATGTTGAGTCACAAATTGCAATGCATGATTGTCACTGTATAAGACAAACTCCTTCAGAATCAAGTAATGTCTCCATTTCTTCAATGCCTGAATGACAACATAAAACTCCTTATCATAAGTGGAGTATTTCACTTTCGCTTCATTCAGCTTCTCATTGAAGTATGCTATCGGTCTGTCTTCCTAACTCAAGACTGCCCCTATTGCAAATCCACTTGCATCGCATTTCACTTGAAATGTCTTTTGGAAATCCGGCAACACCAAAATTGGTTGTTCCGTAATCTTCCTCTTCAACAATTTAAAACTCTTCTCAGCCTCTTCTGTCCAGTGAAAAGACTTATGTCTTTTTTTCACTGTATCCATCATCGATGCACTAATTCCACTGAAATTCCTGATAAACTTCCGATAGAAACTAGCCAATCCGTGAAAACTTCTCACCTCATAGATATTCTTCGGTGATGGCCAATTCTTGATTACATCCACCTTATCTGGGTACATCCTCAACTCATCTGCAGAAATAAAAAATCCCAAGAAAATGAGCTCTGTCTTCATGAATGAGGATTTCTTCATGTTTATCAACAAATTCTCCTATTGTAACCTCTTCATCACTATAGCCAAATGTTTCAGATGCTCTGCCACTGTTTTATTGAAAATCAGTATGTCATCTAAATACACAATGAACATTTTTCCGATGAACTCCCTCAGGACTTCATTCATCAGCCTCATGAAGGTACTCGAAACATTTGTTAAGCCAAACGACATAAAAAGCCATTCATATAAGCCTTCATTGGTTTTGAATGTTGTCTTCCACTCATCACCTTCAAACATGCGGATTTGATGATAATCGCTTTTCAAATCAACCTTTGAAAAGTATTTTCCTCCACTCAAACAATCCAGCAGATAATCCATCCTTGGCAATGGAAATCTGTACTTGATGGTTATCTTGTTGATCGCCCTTGAGTCAGTACACATCCTCTAGCCTTCGTCTTTCTTCGGACTGAGTACTGTTGGAACAACACACGGACTCAATATTTCCCTGACCAAACCTTTGTCCAACAACTCCTGGACTTGTCCTTTGACCTCTTCATTCTCTTGCGGCGTCAATCTGTACGTGGCTTTGTTTGGCAAACTGGTTCCTGGTATGAGATCAATATGATGACTCACACTTATGATCGGTGGCAACGAACGAGGTAGTTCGTCCACTACTATGTCAGCGAACTCTTCTAGTAGTTCTTGAACTTCTTCTGGTAAATCTTCCACTCTTGTGCTGGTCAAAAAAATCTTCAGTTTCGTGACCACAATGAACTGTGGATCCTCCTTCTTCTTAACTTCTGTAAGAAGTTCCTTCCCACTCATGAGAAGTACAGTGTTGCTTACTTCCAGTTCCACCTCCTTATCCTTAATTGGAAGCAACATGTGAGTTCTCCCATTCTTTTCTAGGGTGTATGTGTTCATTCTCCCATCATGAATCACATTCCTGTCATATTGCCATGGTCTACCCAACAATAGATGACAAACATCCATATGAATGACATCACATAGTATCTTATCATTATATCCTCCTATCTTAAATTCAACTAAGCATTGTTTAGTGACAGTTACCTGATGTCCTTTTTGTAGCCACATAACTCTGTATGGGCTTGGATGATCAATCATCTCCAGCTCTAGCTTTTCTACCATCTCCATAGAAATGAGATTATCTATGCTACCACTATCCACAATGACCTTGCATACCCTATCCTTGGTCTTGCAAGCAGTCTGGAAAAGTCTGGTCCTTTGGACTGAACTCTCCACCTCCTTCTCTGGTGTCAAAAGAACTTTTCACATCATTAGCGATCTTCCACCTTCAACATATTCTGCCTCAACATCTCGCCTCTATGCTTCAACGATTTGAGTCTCTCCTCCTTCTCTCTTTTTGTCTGGATAGTTGTAAGACTTGTGCCCATTATTTCCACATGTGAAGCATGTTATTACTCCACCTCTTCCTCTTCCTCTACCTCTAGTACGAGGAAAAGTATTATTATTAGCATAATCTCCCCTCTTTTCGGTATGCTGCCCTCTCTGTTCAACATATTTCCCTCACTGTGAGATTCCACCTCTCTCAGTTCAAGTCTGAGGTTTCTTCCAGTCCTCCTTGGGCTTCTGATATTTATCTTGGGCAACTAATTTGCCTCTGGGTTGACTTCTGCCTCAGCCTCTTTGACCCTGCTTTTGGCTCAGCTTCTCTTCCGCTTTTAGAGCCATCCGATAAGCATCTTCCACCATTCGGATGGTTACCATGATCATCTCATCCTGGATGTCGTATCTTAGGCCATTCATGTATCTGGAAACTTTTCATCATCGCTCTCCCGATGGCCTGCCCTAATGTTCATCTTATAGAATTCTTCAGTGTATTCTTTCACTGTCATCATCTTCTGTCTCAGGTTCTGCATTCTCCTGAACAGAGTAATCTAGTAATCTCTGGGGATGAATTTCGCCTTCATCTTCATGATCATTCTGTCCCAGCTTTTGATCTTTTGCTTGCCTTTGCAACATCTATCAACTTGTATTTCATCCCACCATAATGCTGCATGTCCCTTTAATCTTGTGACATCATGCTTGACCTTCTTGTCCTCTTCGACATCCTCATAGTCAAAGTATGTGTCTAGATCTCTAATCCAGTCTAGAAGCTCCTCTACATCCATATTTACCTCATAAAATGGAATTTCCATTTTCTCTCTTGCACCCATTCTTGCAATAGCTCTAATCAAATGTTCATTTGATGCATCCTTGGCTGCAACTTCTTCTTCACGTTCAGCTTCAATTTCACTTTCGGAATCACTAAGATCCCCAGCACTGACTGTGTGTCTTTGTGCTGTCTCCATGTCTTCGAGTCTAGCGCGTAGATCACACATTTCTTTCTCCATGGATGGATCAGTCATATGCCTACCTCTTCTTCGCGACATTTCCCTCTCCTCTGGTGGATCGGGTGTTTGTCTGTCCCTTCTCCTTGATGGCATGGTGAAATTCCTTTTTTCTCTGCTATAGAAAACAAAGAACCTCTCTATGATCTTATACAAAAAATGATGACACAACCCTCCTCAACCCGCGGGTCAAAAGGTTACGTACATAGGATCGTTCTCCTCTCCTTGGCCCGAAGAGATCTTGGCAAATAACTCTTTTATTTCCATTTTGGGAAATCTGCACCCACAATCAACTTTAAGAATTCCCCCTTGTACTTTGGGAAATCAGACTTCACACTTCCATGAATCCAGTGGTCGAGCATATTATCTCTCAATATCCGAAAACCGAAAACAGTCAACGCTGACCCTTCCTCTTTCTCTTTCGGACTTTTCCTTATCGCGATTTCGGCGGTCGCGGTGTCAAGAAACTTGTTCCCATGATTCCCAAAACCTGATTTTCTGAAATTCTGATGCGCTCACAAGGTTAACTTTTCAACGCCCCTTTACTTCTATCGGGACTTCGGACTTCGCAATATCACGAATCCTAATGCAAGGAATTCATAACTTCACTCCACGAAACTCTGAAACGGTCAACTGAATTGACTTCCTTGTCGAGAGTGTGCCACCTGTCCACTCGCTGCCTCCTCTGTGGCCCACACAAAAATCCTTTTAACCTTTGGGACTTCGCGGTTCGGGATATCGCGATTCCCGTTGCAAAGTTTACGGGACTTCCACCTATGAAACCCCAAAATAGGAATCCGCTTGCAAATCCAATGGCCCTTGTGTATTGGATCTATGGTCCTACTCCTCCTGAGCTTAGAACCCTTAGCTATACTCATGGTAACTCCCTTTCTCTTTCGTGAGATCTGATGACTCACGGGACTTTGCAGATTCTCAACAAATAATTCTGACCATCCATCTCTTCCTCTGAGAACTCGTCCTCCTGTGGTCTGATGTCACTATGCCTTCTTACAACTTTCAAGGCACTTGGCCTCTACCTTCCTTCGACTCCTTCGAAGGTCTAATTCCTTCTGATATTTCCCCAACTTTGAATCTTTCAGAAAGACCCTTGCATGCACTCCTTGCGACAGACTTTCAAACACTTCCAAGTGTTGAAATCCTTCGACTCTGCACACACCTGCAACAGTAGTCCCTCGATACTTCACTTAGGTTCGCAACCCTGAGATTTCACTCGGCCTGCACACTCCTTGCACGGCTCCTGTTCCCAACTGCACTTCTGTGGAAATGAGAACAAAGGCTATCTCTCCTGAGATTTCAGAGACAAACCTCTGAACACCTTGTCGACGCACTCCTTGCGGACAATTCAACTGCACTCCTTGTAGGAACTCTTGCTCAGATAGAGAAATAATTGAAACTCATTCCTTTTTCCTTTCCTCTCAGATTTCAAACATTCAACAAGAAATCATTCATACATAGCATAAAATCAAATGTACAGTAGAAAGAGTGAAATAACCATGAGCATAACACTTAGCATACATACACAGAGAACAAACACGATCCCATGAATTTGAATCAAAACTTTCTGTATTAATTCAAATTTCTGTACATGGGTGTTTTCACATAGCTCTCTGCTTCTCCTCTATGCTCTTCTCTACTCTTCATTCTCATCTCCATAATGTTACAATACACAATGAGGGTGTCTATATCCCATTTCCCTCTTGCGCTCTAAAACTGTCTAGTCTAACATTCAATTCTATCTACCTGCATTAACTACCATAAATGCCTTCTATCTACTAAGGACGAGAGTGGATTTCTCAAGGTCCATTTACATTATACAAGGGCACTCCTTCTTAATGGCTTCATTAATTTTTAAGACATTTTCAAAATTTGTGATGGGCGATTTTCCATCTGTCTGTTGTCTCCACTCTGGCTCGCTTGAGATGCTCCTGCATCACATGCTACCATCACATCTCTTCTTAGACATAAGCTGCCACCATTCCAACAAGCTTGTTTCCGCTGCATTTTACAGTTTCAGCTTATTTCGTTATTGAATAGAAAACCAATTTTACTGTATCTCTGTTATTTTGTGTTAAGAACCTATTAATAATCTATATTCATTTCATTCTTCTCATAAAATCCATATCAGTGGTATCAGAGCAGTCTACTCCTTGTCGTCTTAATGCATGTCCCCAACGAGGTCAGAGTACAAAGAGTTGGGTCTCGAGCTTGTTTCTCTTGAGGACAGAATCTCTTGCACGCCCAAGTGACCTCCCATGGTAGGAGAAAAGAAAGATGACGGGATAGGAGATCCTTTCAAACTTTTGATTGAGGAAGCCCTCATGCAACAAAGGAACGAGATGATGGATAGTTTCACACAAATCCTTCGATGACTACCAACAGGCGATGCATCTTCTTTGAATGGAGGCGTCACCCCCTTCAAGGTACAAATAAACTTTGATATTCCTATATTTGAAGGTCAGATAGATGCAGATGCTGTAGAAAAGTGGTTGAATCTACTAGAAGGGTATTTTTTTGTTCATAAATTTTCGAATAGAGAAAATATTACTTTTTCGCTCCTCAAAGCCGTTCCCCATGTCAAAGATTGGTGGGAAAATTTCTGTGAGCAAAAGGAAATAGAGGAAACCTCATTATTTTCAGTCACAACCACCTAAGAATCCTTCAAGGATGCTATTAAGGAACATTACTACCCTTTCGGAAGTTATGACGACCTGTATAGCAAATGGACCACACTGCGGCAAGAAAGAGACCAAGCAGTGCCAGATTTCACAAATATCTTCGATACCTTGCGCACCAAGTTGGGTATCAAAGATTCAGAGCGACATCTGGTGCTCAAGTATCATAGTGCTATGCATAGATACATCTATACCAAAATGGAATTTCTAGACATCTCATCCTTGGGCGTGGCCTACCGATATGCCATCAAAATCGAGCAGAAGCTCAAACAAAAGACGCGACAATTTGGGCCTGGGAACCCCTCACAACAAAAGACAGGAAAGGGTGGCCCCAACCCATCGAACAAAGGACAGAGCAAAGATGGACAATATCAAGACAACCAGTACAAGCCGCAAGCAAAGAAGGACACTGGAAAGACAAAGAAAGATACCGAGAAGTGGTGCGACTTCCATAAGAGCCCTTGGAATAACACTACTAACTGTCACTCAAAGCAGTCGCTGGTGGCCAAAGTGAAAGCCTCTGAATCAGATGCAGATTCTGACTTTGAGACAGAACCAGAAAGGGGAAGATGGATCATTGATGCGGAACCCAGTGCCACCATTTCTACCACCAAGCTCCAGCCTGGTGAACCAAATGAGCAAGAAGAAGGAGAGCGCCTCTTCCATTCACAAATGTGGGTAAAAGGCACCCCACTGCACTTCATTGTTGACAGCGGTAGCCAGAAGAACCTCATCTTAGAAAATATCATCAAGTGTCTAGCCCTACCAACAACGCCACACCCACAACCCTACACCATTGGATGGCTCCGCCAAGGAAGAGATCTCTGCGTCGGCCAACAGTGTTGACTATCGTACGACATCAAGCCCTTCAAAGACAAGGTATTGTGTGATGTTTCTCCTCTTGAAGTTTGTGATGTTCTTTTGGGCCAACCTTATTTATGGAAATGTCATGTTGTATATGAGTCTAGGCCTCATAGTGTTATTATTACTTTGAATAGGAAATTGTATAGGATACCCAAGGCAGTCCCACCTAGTGCTATTTCCTTGATCTCTGCTAAGCAATGCAGGAAGGTCATCTCTTAGACGGGGAAGTTTCTCTTCTTCGTGATTCACTCTTAGAATAAGCGAAAGATCGTAGCCACATCCAGGGTCTCTATGGTCGACCTCTCCACACAGCAGAAGCAAGTAGATAAGGTTGTGGAAGAATACTCAGATATCTTCTCCTCACCTACAGGGGTACCTCTGCACTGCCAGGTCAAGCACCCCATCGATCTGACCCCCGACGCACCACTGCCCAATGGGATAGTCTATCGTTGCTCTTTGTTATAGAATGAGAAGATCAAGAGACAGATCCAAGAACTTCTCCACAAGGGGCACATATGCCCTAAATCATCACCTTGCGGGAGCCCAATTGTGTTGGTACTAAAGAAAGATGGAACTTGGTAACTCTGTATTGATTACCGGGCTCTGAATAAAATCATTGTCAGAAACCGATACCCGATTCCACGAATCAATGGCCTCCTTGATCAACTCACAGGGGCCAAATACTTCCGTAAGATTGATCTGAAGTCTGGCTACCACCAGGTCCTGATAGAACAAACAGATGTATGGAAGACCACCTTCAAGTCAAAGGAAGGACTTTTTGAATGGTTGGTCATGCCCTTTGGTTTGACAAATGCTCCAGCCACTTTCATGAGGATGATGGATGATATCCTGCGACCATTCACCAATAATTTTGTAGTGGTTTATCTGGATGTCATTCTAATTTACAACAAGACTTGGGATGAACACTTGCAACATATTCAGCAGGTTCTGCACACTCTGTGACAGCACAAGCTATACACCAACCTGGAAAAATGCTCCTTCGGCATGGATAGGGTCCATTACTTGGGCTACATCATTGATCAACATGGCATACATGTGGATCCAGCCAAGATCCAAGTCATCCGTGACTAGCCAGCCCCAACAACACTCACTGAGCTTCGGATCTTCTTGGGACTTGCTAATTTCTACCGCAAGTTCATGTTGGGTTTCTCCCATATTGCATGGGCCCTCAGCCAAATAAACAGGGGTGGTGGTAAGGCGAAATTTGTGTGGGGTTGGTCCCAACAACAAGCATTCGATGATTTGAAGAAGCGCTTGTGCTCAGCCCCAATACTTTCACTACCAGACCTGCAACATCCCTTTGAGATCGAGACAGATGCTTCAGACTATGCTGTGGGCACCGTTCTCACTCAGCACGACCACCCCGTGGCCTATCATAGTGAGACACTATCAGATACTGTCCGTAAGTACCCTACTTATAACAAAGAAATGTACTCCATTGTGAAAGCATGTCGCCAATGGAGACATTACATTCTTGGGAAGGAGACAGTCATGCACATTGATCATAATCCACTGCAGTTCATGCAGGCACAGGAAAAACTGCAAAATGACCGCCATCAAAAGTGGTCCACATACTTGCAACAATTCCACATCAACATCAAGTATAAAATAGGAAGCACCAATCACGTCACTGATTGCCTTAGCAGACTGCCAGTCGCGACACTCACCACGCTGTTAGACTCTTCATCCATGAGACATCTGGATGGCCCCAAATCTATGAGACAGACCCTGACTTCGCCACCACCTACCAAATGTTGGGTGCAAATGAAGTTGTCGATAATTTCCATCTTCAGAATGGGTTGTTGTGTCATCTGGGCCATATCTATGTTCCATCAAGCGAGTGAGCGAAGCTGATCTGAGAATCCCACTATAGTCGGGTGGCAGGACACTTCGGCATTGAAAAGACATTGGTGATGCTACAGAAACATTTCTACTGGCCGAAACTTCGATAGGAGGTAGACAAGTATATTAGGTCCTACACTGGATGCGCTATTGCCAAACCGACCACTAAGAAACAGGGCTTGTACGCCCCTCTTCCTACTCCTAACAGGCCATGGGAGTCCATGTCAATGGACTACATGTCAGACCTCCCATCCACCAAGTGGGGAAATGACTATGTTTTTGTGGTTTTTGATCGCTTTTCTAAGATGGCGATTCTGGTTGCCTGCAAGAAGAGCATCACTGCAGAGGCCACTGCCAATATCTTCTTTGAATGAGTCTAGGTACATTTTGGAATCCCACAAACCATTGTCTCAGATCGGGATAGTCGATTTCTCAGCACATTCTGGTTGAGCCTCTAGTCACTGCTGGAGACCAAGCTCACCAAATCCATGGCCTTCCACCCCAAGACAGATGGCCAAACCGAGGTTGTAAATCGAATGATTGTGCATATCCTTCACATGTATAATTCAAAGAACCCTCACACATGGGATGAGAGCCTTCCTTATGTCCAACATAGCTACAACCGAGCTTTGCATAGCTCAACTGGCCACAACCCCTTTCAAGTGGGGTTGGGATTCCAACCATTGGGTCCCATAGATGTTGCAATTCCCCTTGAGGTCACCTCGCCTGACTCATCTCCTGCTCCAACTGAAGCTGACAAAGCCACCTGGTTCATTGAAAGGATCCAACACAACCCCCAACAGGTTCAGGATATCCTACAGAAGTCCAATGACAAGTACAAACAACGCCATGATCAACATTGGGTGTTGTATAAGTTTCAGGTGGGCGACAAAGTTTGGTTGCACTTGTAGAAAGAATGCCTTACAAGACCCCATCGGAAGCTTTGCCCACTCCATTATGGACCGTACACTATCACCAAGGCCGTGGGGGATAATTCTTTTGATCTCAACATTCCTCCTTTCCTTGGCCTGCACCTAGTGTTCAACGTGGATCTCCTTCGCCCTTATTTCCCACCATTATTGGACACCTTAGAAGTAGCATAACAATTGACACCAACAGATATCAACCCCGAATGCATACAATAGGAATCCAATGATCATATTGTGGACAGACAGATCAAGGGAACTCAACAACAAAGGATCTAGCTTTATCAAGTCGTCAAAGCAGGGCAACTCCTGCACCAAGGCAAGTGGCTCACCCGGGGCCAAATTCGGCAGAAATTTCCTCATCTAATGGGGGACCTCAATGCAATGGATATCATTTCTTCCTAAGGAGGGAGTATTGATCCACATGGATATCATTTGCCACCCACCTTTTCCAACTGGCTCAAAATAGTTTTCTGACATTTTTGGCAATTCACTATTTTAGTAGTTTTTACTTCCGGGGCCATTTTGAGGGCCTAAATGAAGGTTTTTTGGTATCGAGCTCCTCAATTATATCCAAAGGCATAATTGATCCCTCAAAATGAATATCCTCGACGATACCTTTCCAATGGGCTATCACATTCCTGAAACAGAGATCGTATGCAAAAGTTACGACCCCGGGAAGTTGATGTACTAGCTTACCCAAACGAGGCCCACACGACTTTTGGCATTTCATCTCCTAGGGTTAGGTTTTTTGATTTCTAGGGTTTTTGGCATTATTTATTATTGTAAAAAGGCCTTCAGAGCCTCATTGTAACCTTCTTCTTGTGAATTCATGCTGCCGTCACATCTCTTCTCAGAGATAAGCCGCCACCATTCCAACAAGCTTGTTTCCGCTGCATTTTACAGTTTCAACGTATTTTGTTATTGAATAGAAAACAAGTTTTATTGTATCTATGTTATTTTGTGTTAATCACCTATTAATAATCTATATTCATTTCGTTATACTCATAAAATCCATATCACCGTAACTAACTCCATGATATGCAGGAGTATTCAAATTTGGTTATAAACCATTGACAATATATCACATATATATATCCCATCGTATTTAAAACTATATGTCACCGTTGTAAAAAAATATTATATATGGCATGGTCGACGAGGTTTGAACCCATGACCCTCCATATAACACTCCAATTATTTAACCATTATGCCATAGTTATCGCTGTTCGTGCTCGAATCGTCGCCGGGTGAGCAAAAATGGGAGCACTGGCATGCCCTGTTGGGCTTGGCAAGGCAGAACAGGATGCTGTGGAGCAAAAGGGTTAACAGAAACAGAAACAAACTATAATCTAACTACGAACTGAAAGCCAATAACAATTCGAAAATAAACAAAAACATCAAACATAAGATAAGGGAGTCGTCAATGGTTCCAGGCTTGATCTATTAGCGAAACCAGAGCACACGCTGAAGACAGAGATAGGGGT
>JZKD02S1668072.1:628946-642093 GCA_000966675.3 Picea glauca
GGTCTAAGTGGTGCAGTATTTAGAGCATGCATACATCATTTTTGAAAAGGAAACTGACTTTCCCCACATCAAAACCTTACAATGAAAATTTTTGTTCAAATGCGCGGATGTTAGCCTGGACAGGTGCGCGTGTGCGCGCGGACTGTATCAAAAAACCAGAGTGCATGCGCGCGTCTGTGGGGTGAAATACCCGCGTGTTTGAGAAAAAATACCGGTCCTCTCGATTCTGCTGTGAATCGGCCGGTTAACAGGTCGGCGAAAGCCGGTTTGAGTCCCTGCAAGTTAATAAAACACAAAGGAAAGCGAATTAAACCCAATTGAGGAAGGATTTGATACCTAAAATTCCCCAGTGGAGTCGCCAGTCTGTTCGTGCTCGAATCGTCACCGGGTGAGCAAAAATGGGAGCACTGGCATGCCCTGTTGGGCTTGGCAAGGTAGAACAGGATGCTGTGGAGCAAAAGGGTTAACAGAAACAGAAACAAACTATAATCTAACTACGAACTGAAAGAAAATAACAATTCGAAAATAAACAAAAACATCAAACATAAGACAAGGGAGTCGTCAATGGTTCCAGGCTTGATCTATTAGCGAAACCAAAGCACACGTTGAAGACAGAGATAGGCGTTCTCTCTCCCTCCAGCGGAAGGTCCTTCGAGGCCCTCAACACGATGCTTTCCTTACAAAATGAATAGAAATGAACTGAGTGATGAAAGAACTCTGAGTTAAACTGCTGATGAATTGTTTGTCAAAGGCTGAGCTCTGAATCATCTGGACATCATAACAATGCTTTCAATTCTCTACTGAAACAATGAGTCCTCACAACTATTTATAGCATTTTTCCAGGCGGTCACGTAACCAACTTCCGGTGTGAACACAGACCTTTTTAGGGTTCACTTAGGTCATTAATTCACCGAATTTGCAGAGCCGACCCTGATTCGAGAGTCAAATCATCTTGGGGGCCGGTCCATAGGTGGTCGGGAGGTCGACTTATGCAATTAATGCACCGTATTAGCAGATGTGCGGGTTTTTGTGTTGACAGGCGCGCGTCTGGGTGCGCATGCGCTAGTAACACGTTTTTGTCCTGCGCATATGCGCGTACATCAAGCTGCTGTAAAGCGCCCTTCAATTTTTGGTTACTTTGTATAGTTTTTGACCCTTCTGGAATGCTGTGAACTTAATTTAGTGCCATGAATGACTGCATTGTTGTTTTGATGATGTGGAGTTCTTTTCGCCATGTGCAGATGAAATTTCAGTGATAACAACCGCTTTTTATGGGATTACCCAACGATAAATTAAATGGTTTCCAACAGTTCTAGTTGGATGTTTGGGCCCACAACCTATTTATGGGCGTGCGGTCCAAGACCGACACACATCTTGATACTGAACGCATTCTAAGGTAGAAACTAGTCCCAAGGTCGAAATGGATCTAGAGGACATACAGATGCATATATTTTTGTGCAAGAAGAGGAGCCTAATTTGGTATTGTTTTGATATGCATGCCATAAGGTATATTGACTGTACATAGGCAATTTTATACTCATTTTTCTTGTTTTTCTGAGAGGAGTTCAATGGTGATTATATTTTTGTGCTAAGAGGTCATTTGAAAAAGTATTAGTCTAAACTTCCATTAATGAGCGCCATAGTGCATCGTTTGACGTGTAAAGAGGGTGAAATTGAGCGAGTCCAGAATATGGTCGAATTTATCGTCATTTTTCTCATAATTTAGCAAGGAATTCAATGGTAAACTCTATTTTTGAGTTTGATTAGTGGAATTAAAGAGATTCCATCAAATTGGATTTTGTAAGTCCATGTTGTAATGTAATTTGACATTGTGAGATAATGAAGAGTGGTCTCACTATTTATAAGAGACTTGGGAATGAATTAAAATATGTCATCAATATTGTATAACTTACGTTCTTTTATTTTCTTCTCTATTATCTCATAATTCTTCAAATTAATAATCACTTTATGGGATTTTGAATAAGAATCTCATCATCATTTTTCTTCAAATCACCTCAATACGATTAACAATTATTTTGAATCAGGTTAGATGCTAGCATGTATATTTTAAAGGAATAAGTGGTATCTAATGATTTTTGGATCAGGTGACAAGGAAATACAAGAAGTTTATCTGTATGAATGAGAACCATCAAAAGGTGAAGGAGAAACATCAAAAGAGAAAACATATCAACATCATCATTGCTAGGAAATTTATGAAGAAGTTAAAAAAGTATAGAATAAAATCATCAACTCCAAAGAAGATGGAAAAATTGCTAGTATTTTTTCAACCCAGAAGTCATGGAATAGCTATGCAACAAGATATTATCAAGGAGAAATAAGTACAATAAATTGGGAGAACCAAAGACCTTAAATCAATGAACCTTCATTTAAAGATTCATCTTCATTACATTGTTGTCAAGTGTTTTAATGGTCAATGCTTCACAACATTGTGGTGATTAAGGATTTACCACATCATACCACTTTTACATTGGACGATGCATTATTTTCCATAGAGAAAAATGTTTAAGCATGTTTTTAAGAGCTACAAGGTTACTGGATATTTTTGGGTGTGGATTATCATTGAGTATATTATTCTTTTTGTTTCCCTCCAAATTAGTAAGCGATCCAATTTGGGGATAAGTGGATGATAAAACAAGCGAAAAGGAAACAAATTTGGAAAAGTCCCGCATTTTTTATAATGATGCTCCCTTTGGATGACATGGAGATTGATTACATTTTGGAGAAACTTGAGGATAAGTGGATGATATAACAAGTGAAAAGGAAAAATATTTGTCTTAGTTGGTGGTAGAATAAAGTAACCAAGATAAGGGGTTGTAGATTCGCCTTATCTTGCTATAGGATTCTTTAATGTTTTTAGGGAAGCCTCCCTTGTGTTGGATATCTATCCTTCACTAAAATGAGGGAAGTACTTGCTTAGGTGACACTGGAAAATACTTTCATATGTTACAATTATCTTTCATTGACTTGTGAAGGCTTGGCACAAGTGTTATATTGGTTGATAACATGTCCTATATATAAATTCAAAGTCAAATAACAAGATATTAAGTTCTTTTATAGTAAGTCCATGGAAGTGAGGAAGAGAAGAGGGTTTTCACTAAAGGGAAAATCAAAATCCTTATATTTCTCTCCATCACCAACCATCATGTGGTGAGATGGGAATCCCCCTTCTTCTAATCTATTTTCAAACATTCTTGCTTCCTCCTCTAAGAAATCCCCCAAAAAGTTCTCCCCTCTTGGAAGGATGGATCACAATCAAATTGTTGCTACTCTTGATTACTTGGACTTGGTTTAGTGGTGTCGACTTTAGGTAATAATTTTCCTAGTTTATCCTTAGGTGGATGCATGTATCCTAAAAAGTCTTAAACAAAAATGAAATCTACTTAATGATTTTTCATTTTTCTTGATAAAATGGTGTAATGCATGCATTCTAAAGCTATTTTTTTTTTTTTTAACAATAAAACAAAATGATAACAATTGTATGAAATCTTTAGCACCTCCCTAGAAATAGTGAAAAAAAGTGGCGATGTGTCAAAGAATAGCAATAACAATGTTTCACTCCTCAACTCACAACCTTAAATGTCAACCCAGTTTTTGTACAAACTTGACAGGTGATGTGCACTATATGTGCAAACTCCATACACATGTATTTATCTACAAAGGAAAACCATGTCTATCCAAGAACTACAAATGTTAATTCAATAGGGAAGAAGAACTAATAATCAAACTAATACTATAGAAGTAAAAACTAAAATCCAACTAAAAAGGAAGATGAAAAACACTTAAAAGGAAGGATATAAAGTACTTGAAAGGAAATCTACAAAACCAAATTTAAGGGATCATATAACCCAATGACCAATCCCTACTTATCCTGACAGTGGAAATCTAGGGTGCAAGACTGCATGGAGGAAAATCCATGTGAGGAAATATAGGTTTCTTCATCCCAAGAAGTAAACTTGATGGAAAACAAAGTTGCATTTACCTAAGCTAGTCTAAGGGAAAAAGAGAAAATCCTAAAGTACATTATTCTATTGCAAAAATTAAAATAAAGTATGATAGAACAATCAAATCCATTTTGAAGTAAGACTGAAGTAACCCATGGATTAACATATCTCTTCTGGTGATGGAAAAGGACCATAAGCTTTCCTAAAACAAAGTATTGTTGTAGTGTTTATATAGGAAACAAAATATTGTTGTAATGTTGCTATGGGAAATGAATCATAACTATTTAAAATAAAGTGTTGCTATAGGAATTGCATAAATCTATGCTAAACACATAATGTAAGTGAAATGAACTAATGATAATGAAAATGAAGGAAATAAAAAATGAAATGTTGTTGTATGAAATAGATCACTGCTACATGAAACATATTTCATATACCAAAAATGCAGAAATCATGCACAACTTAACTTATGAATGAAATGAACTATAAGATGGTGAAAGTAATGGAAATGGAATGAAGCACAAATGTCCCTTGGGTAACTTTGAGTAGTTCGTACACAAATCTCTTGCAAGGAACCTTAAAAACTACTAACGATAACACATATGAAAGTGAAAATTCTTCATTAGTATATTATCTCAAAGACAAACACAAATTCAAGTTCTTTAGGAATACCAAATTCTTAACAAAATGACTGCAAATTAACTAACTTCTGATAGCTATCCCCTACCTTCTACTTATACTAAGAGGGTACATCAATAATCCCTTCAATCACTCCTTGATTGAAGGGCTTGTGTCCCCCAACATCCCTATAATCAGGGTCCCTAGATATAGGGATCAAATCACTTGAGATATTGCCTCTTTTGAGTTAGGAATTTGAATGGGTTAGTATAGATAAGATGTATTGAAGCCTTGATAGCCTATGAAATAGGATAAGGGGACACAATCCCCCATTTCCCTCATGTTGTGTTGGAGTATGATTCCTTTGTAGATTCAATGTACTTGGAGCATGGACTAGTAGGCATGGAAATATCCATAGCATCATAAATTCAAGAGCTAAAATTAGATGCAACACATACTTTATCAATCAACACATTCCAATCATCACTTAATTACACAAAACCATATTCTTTATTAATCATGGTAAAAAAGAGGCTTCATTAGACACAAAAGAATAGTGTGATCCAAATTTATTTTTATATTAATATCTTGATCTCGAAGATTTTAATAGTCATCACTATTTTAATACCTATCTTAACAATATGTTTGTTATAATTTTCACATTATTTTCAGGTTAGTTCCAATTTTTTTTCTAGACACCATTGAAAATGCATATTGATGAACTTGGTTAAGAAGTTGAAGATTTTCTTGTAGTAAAGATATGGAGGTCTGCAAAACTCACGGGGGTTCGAAATGCTTGAATATTCAATGGACCTAGTTTTTCAAGCATGCAATTGAAGGAAAATTTTCCTCATTCTATTCTAGAGGAAAATTATAATGCGAAGGATTATTTCAAAGGATTGCAAGGCACACCCATACTGTAAATATTTCCTAGATTGTTATTAATAGGTTCCTTAAAAGAAAATGTTGGAAAGTCAAAAGGAGGTCGATTTGGATTAATTGTTTCAAATTTTGTGAAGAGGGATGACTTGTTCCAAGAAAAAGGCCATGACTGACCTATCTCTAATAAATTTTGGGGATGAATCGACTTATTTTTTTTATCATATCACGTCTTTATATAGTTGTTTGGAGTGTCTTTTTTATGGTTGAGGTAGTTGTTATGAGGTAAAAAAATAGCGATACACAATAGTGTGGTTTTCAGATTTTGAAATGCATGATCTATATAATGCCATTTGTTGAGGCTAGACGATTGTCTTCATACTTGTACCATCCTATGTTTTTCATTGAAATAATACCAGTAATAGGAATGTTTGGTTCTTGAAAGTTAAGTCATTGCAGACTTGTTTCAACAAATTTCCTTTTACAGGCTTATCTACAATAACCCCAGAATGATATGACAACATAAATAAACATTAGAGACAAGGATACTTTTCTATATATATTAATTTCTAGGCTTTTTTTTGGTAATCTAGTAGGGTGACCTTTCTTATGGTTATGGATATCCACTCCATCATTAATGGAACAAACATCTTTGAGCTATATTTTGTTTCTCTTTTGAGGAGAGGTGCCACTTGGGGGATTCATTGGCATATCATTAGAGGTCATTCTATATTTAGATTACTATTGTAACAACATATAGGATCATTTTGGCACACATCACGAACCTATATCCATATTGTGTCGAGGATGTAATGACCATTGATTTTCCATTCTACAAATGTTCATGCACATATGTTTTTAAATAGGTGGCTATAACAACCATGACCCTTTTCTTAGAACATGTCCTTATGATGATACATAATATGAGGGGAATCCAACATATGAGAGAAATAATAAAAATATTAGTAAATACATTTGAGGGGAATCCACTAATATATCCAAGAAAAATGATAAATAAATCATTAGACATAGACACATGTATGTGTGTCCCTTCCTTGATTTGAAATACCAACTTTTCAAAAATCTAGTGTATCTATATGTGGATCCTAGTAATGTAGGATCAAAGCTACTGTTCCTTTTTTTATCACCATATAAAAAATTTGAACATAAAATACATTTCTACCTATCAACTAAACTCCTCGAATGAATTGACATGACCCATACTATATTTCTTAGCTACATTGTAAAATCATATAGTTTTAATATATCTTATATTAACAAGATTATAAGACAACTAAATAAAACCTTCAACCTTGAAAATTCGTGGTTTCACACATTCATCGATTTTGTGACTAGAAACAACTCTATTCACTTTTCCTAGAAAGACAAACTACATATTTATTGTGGTTACCATGACAATGTTAATGAGAAGTTCCATTACCTTGTATACAACTAAATAACCATATGAAGTGTTTTCCTCAAGGCTAGGACGAGATCTCAAGTTACATTAGTACAATGTGAGATAATCTCTTATTTTTCCATTTCACTACTATAAAATTTACGTATATATTATATAACTTTTCCATGCCACTCAAAATTGTAAAATTAGAAACTCAATAAAGATACCAATCCCCTAAATTGATGTTTTATCCTTGACATATTGTTGCCTTGGAGAACATCCAAATGTCAATATTCCTTTATAGTCTCATTTCATGAGTTTATTGCAATACTTGTTTATCTTAATTTTTCACTTACATTCTGTTTGGTAATTAAATGACATTCAAAAATTGTCTAAAAGGAGGTCCTAAACCTGTTATTCAAAATATCCATTACATTTTCTATGGTGAGTGCACCTAACTAATTGGAAATTATCAAATAATGATATCACCCAATTAGAAGTATAACCTAAAATGTTAGAAAATGATGTTTACAACTTGGTAAATTCTATAACCTTGACTATATATGAGATTTGATAATAATGATATTGTTGTAACACTTTGTTGTTTAAAAGGGGCCAATATTAGGACTTAAAAAAAATAAAACAAGTTTATAAGTACAAATAACTCAACTGAGTCCATTAATTGGAATTATGTACAAGGTAATTCAAGAAGACAAACAAGTCTCCATTATGTAGAAGGAAATAACTGTGAAGTTTCTTCAATGCACTCTTCAGGTGTAGCATCTACAAAGATATCAATTTTGTAAAAAATAGATGTCAAAATGACTCCAAGGTGAAAGGTTTAGTTATAATCCATTCCTAGTTTCGCTAGCTTGCAATATGTTCTCACAATCCACTTGAATTGATGCAAATATATGTGTTTATTTTAATATGGTCATGAGAAAAAACAAACAAAGGAAAGTTATTGATTCATATTTAGATTGGAGATATAATTAGATAGGCAACATAATCTAGACCAAATGGCTTTTGGAAAATTACAATACAAATTCAAGCCAGACCACTGGGAGCCAATTTTTTATAGAGCATAAACAACCTATCTTAACAAGTACAACCTAAAGATTGTACTCAAATAGTTACATAGTAAAAGGTAGTTTTAGTTCTTAGTAGCAGTTGGTGACCATTTTTTGTTTCACTTTACATATCTTCTAACAAGGTCTCCAGGATTGTTGGAAGTTCTTTAGGAGTATGAAGAGTTTTAGGACTTTGTGCCATCCTTTCCAGTGTGCTTGTATTATTCTCAACAACCCAGGGACATGGTGCACATCTTTTGTTATTTTCCTTGCACTTGGGTTTAACGACCAACTCATACAATTAAGAAGTGAATTTCATATTACTTATGGAACTATTTTCCCAATATTATATATGTATTGAACAAAACCTTGGAATGAAAGCATTCAGGTTATGATAACATATGAATTTGGATTTCCAACACTGTAAAGATGTTGGCCCAAGTCTATTTTTTCAAAATATTTCCCTGGATTAAATTAGTCAAACTCTTACAGATGCACCTTGCTAAAACCATAATGATTAGAGCATGGGAAAACTTCACAAGGATTGCAATGGATTATTGTTGAGTTTCACAACAAGTAGGCTGTGTTTTAGTGATGAGACCCACATGAGAATGGGGGTTGTCATAGTTTTGCAAAAAGGGAGGATTGTCCTATTTATATGGATATGGCATTATCCATCATTATCTAGCTCAAAATCTAGAAGAGTGTGCCTGAAACCATCATTACCTTGATTAAAATCCTCTTGTGGCTTCCTTCTTTCATATAGATCACGAATAAGTCGTAGAAACTTGTCCTTATGGAATTGTTGTGGAGTGATACAAGGCCACGATGGTGAAATTATTGCCTTTCACACAACTTGGCCAACTCTATTCTGTGGTCTGTTGGGCCCTTCATTTTTGGATAAGGAATTGCACAAGTTTTGACTGAGCATGAGTTGCGCAAGCTTCTGTTGTAGGAAAATCTCCCTGCGGACAGGTAGATCGCCTCTAAGAGCTTGACCCTAACTCTAGACAGAAAATGCTTAGCGTGGACACTGACTTCCTTTCAAATCTATATAAACTAACACATGAGAAGGAAGGATGACAACAATACCTCTTTATCGACGTTTGTCCCTGCACGCTCCGAGTTGTGCTCCAATCCTTTGCTCCTCGCTGAGTTCTGCAGACAAACAAGATACGACCACTTCCTACTCTATTGATATTAGCTTGAAAACATATCTATCAGTTAATGATAAGTTCATGCAACATTAGACACAAACTAGAAAGAAACAAGCCAAGCGTGTCATATTGATGAGAATAATGACAACAAAACTTACAATCATAGATGCGAATGCGACAACTTTGTCAAGTCCTCTTCATCTAACCCTTGCCTGAAATATCCACAACTTGGATGACAACAGCTTCACTGATCACTCTCCTTTGGTTGACTGTGTGTTTCCTCCAAGATCATAGGTTTCATACCAACAATTCTTCCTCCATCAGATCCAACACCACTTATGAGATCATAAGTTTGGTGTGATTCTCTCTTTTCCATCCTCTTTCACCATTAGAAATCTTGCTTATATAGCCTTGGAGAGGCTTTAACCACTTGAGATATCCTTGGGGAAGTTGAGGATTTTCCTCCTTCAGTTGAGGATCTGCCCTAAGATCATGGTTGGACTAGGGATTCGAATCCAACTACCTTCCAAGAATGAAAAGATGCTTCCCCCATTCATCTCAATAGCTTAACAACTGCCCAGATTAGGTAGCGCTCCCTCAAAAGGGCCATTAGAGCACTGTAGCGCTCCGTAGTAGGCTTTAGGGGGGCACCAACGCTTTCAAAATCTATAACGCTCCCTCAAAAGGGCCAGGGGAGCGTTATAATGCTCCCTGACAGTGTAAGGGGGAGCGCTGGGGCTCCGAGATAGTGTAAGGGGGAGCGCTCCCCTCCAAAAACTTAGTTTTTGAGGTGCTTTCAGATGGCAAAAGGTTTACAAGCTTGCTGACTCATTTCTCCTCTTCCAAAATCAAATGTTTGAGGTGTTTCAAGTGTCCTTCTCATGTCATTATAGGCACAACATAGGCATCATGGAAGTATGCTTCCCTGACACTTGCGACACTTGCGACCTTGTGAGAAAAATGAGACACTTGCGACCTTTGTAATGACGACACTTGTGACACTATCAAAGTGAGTAATTTTGATGTGTAAGAGATTGCCCCCCAAAGTATGAAGTTATAGGATAGGAACTGATAATTGAAATGATTTGTAGACTCTCAAGCAAGGGTATAGACTCGGAGAACCTGACAAAAGATGCACACAAACATCCAACAAATATCATGACATGTTTCAAACCCAAGGCAGGCATACCTATGCTTGGGTGATCAAGACTTGCAAGATATGGCCGCCATAAAATACACTGTGGATCCATAATTGTATTGATAAAAGGGTATAGCCATAGAAGATACAATGTGGATCTATACTTTGATGACTTAGACTGGTCGTAGCCACGAAGAATACACAGTGGATCTATGAGATGACAAGACATAGCCATGACCAATACAAAGTGGATCTATGTGACAGTGTATGTGTTCTTTGTCCAATAGAAACTCCTTCGCAGCCTAGGCAAAGCATATATCAAATTGATCACTCAACCCAGGGTCTTCTTACCGATCCCAACATGGTATGATTCTAACCATGAGAATAGATGTCTTGATGTCGAACATGGAAGAAACCACTTGATTACCGGTCAATGGTGTGAACCGTTAACAAGTGCGAGGGAGATCACCATTAATGTCAGTGATTCCCAAGGTACCCTAGTACATTCCAGTGAATGTGAACAGATGAGATGAGGTAAAACATCCGTGGAATCATCTGATCAGAGGTCAATGATGAAAACCTACTGTCGGATGTGAGGAGGCCTGCCATTGAGGCATGTAGGTCCCAAAGTACTAACTGGTTTCTAAGTCTGATTCTCGAATAATGTGTTGAAGTCGACAGGAATAGACTCATCGAGGGAGGGCCTTGATGTATCCCCCATCAATGACATGAAACAGACATAGAGATGTAATTGGCATATCAAATGGACATGGACTGACATAGGTTTTGAGGCAAGATATTTGGGATGGCTGAATATCGAGGCGGATACTTCCCTTGAACACTGAGACACAACAACAAAAACATGGCGTGGGCCGATGCTTATGTGGTGGATGCGATGAATTGCGTCGGGTGACCCAAAGGAGTGAAAGGAACTCAAAGAATTGGCTCAGTGCAGAGGTTCAGCGGATTATGATGTATGCAAATGACAAAGTGCCATGTTCAAGGGTGACTCTAAGAAGTGCTGGATGATGTTCTCAAGAGATTGCTTGGCTTGCTTCTTTCAATTTTTCCCCCATCCAGATGGACGAGTACCTCTTTTTGATTTAATGAGCTCGAGGAGGATAACACATGCTCGATATAACTTACCTTCGGTAAGTTCCTCTTCCTTTGTTTAACGAAATGGAAGAAGTAAGGGATCGGTCCCATATGGGCCTGTCGATGTGTGCTTTAACGAGTCCAAAGACATAAAACTCGAAGGTTTTTCGGGATTATAGAGTTTGGAAAAACACTTAAAAGAGAACTCTCTCAGTTCCTTTTTTGTACAGTAGTCCAACGAGACTGAAAAAGGGTTAAACTATTGCTCGAAAGACACCCTTTCTGACCTTTTAACGAGTGTGAAAGGAAGCAAGGTCACTCGACAATCTTTTCATATTTAGAGAGTCTGAAAAGGGTTTAAAGAAGACTCTAGGGGGGTTCCTTTTTCGTGTGTTCGTGTATCCGTATGGGTCCTAAAAAGAGATAAAATTTTACCCGGTTGCATTCTCATGTATTTACGAGCATGAGAAAGAAAAAATACTAAGCTCGGTATGCCCCCAGCTTGAAAGCTGGTGGCTTAGCTCCAGAATGATCATCAAAGACTAGAGACATGCCCCCCAAGCTTCAATTCATTCACCGACTTTGAGGTTGTCACCAATTTCTGTTCTAGATGGAGAAAAAGAATACAGGTGGATGAAATGAAGGTTAAAAAATGAGACCTAACTAAATACTCGACTCGACATCTACGAGATCTGGTGAAAGACTCAACTTGAAGGGAGAGGTGATTGTTTCATTTTTTAATGAGCTTGACACAGGAAAAGAACTATGCTCAGGGTTCTGGGTTCGATCCCCAGATTGCTATTTCATTTTTTAACGAGCTTGCTACAGAGAGGAAAACTATGCTCAAGGCCTCTGTTTCATTTTTTAACGAGCTTTCCACAAAGAAGAGAAACTATGCTCGTGACATGCCCCCAGCATGAAATCTAGTGGCCTCTGTTTCATTTTTTAATGAGCTTGCCACAGAGAAGAGAAACTATGCTCGTGGATGCTTATTGATCATGGCTTCCAAGAGGATAATGCTTTGGGAGGGTACCATGTCAAGGGACAAAACTTGGTCATGGATTCTAAGAGATCTTCGTTGGATGGAAGATAATCACTTTGGAAGGAACACATGTCGAGGGTCATGATAGGGGTAAGGAAATCAGGCTCCAATAGCCCTACTGAAGAGATCACCATGTCAACTACCGGATCCAAATCATTGGAAGTTGAGGTCATGGGAGACAACGCCACATAATTGACATGCGGTGGGGGCGATACTGTCTGCATATAAGAACCACTTAGGGAGGTAACCCAGTCGGGGCCGATGAATGAAAGTTGATCAATAGTCACAATTCTTCCATCATGAGGAAAAGATAATGGCATAGACATAATCCCGCCCAAGGAGTAAAGAGAAATCCAAGGGGTCTTGGACTACCATGACATCGATAAAGATAGTTTTCCCTCCCAAAGTTACATGAAACTGAGGAAGGATCCCTAAAGGTTGACTGATTCTTCTATTAAAATCCAACACATTTTGTGTAACCGGTGCAAGCTGCGGACAACCCAAAGTACCAAGCAACAAAAGACAAAATACTAACGGACACACCCTCATCTATCAGCGTTTGAAGAACATCCTGACCACGAACCTGAACTGTAATCTAGAAAGGAACATGAGAGGGAAGACGAGGTCCAGTTAGCACACCCCAATCAAAAAGGATGGCTTCAGTACTTGGGGGGGGGTTCCACAGGAGGAGGAGGAATGCCCCCAGGCATGGTAGAGTCTGTATTAACAAGAAAAACATGGGCAGTATCAGGTTTACTCTCTAGAAGGAGAGTAGGATCGACCGATG
>JZKD02S1668072.1:662324-678186 GCA_000966675.3 Picea glauca
AACGGAGCCGTTAAACTCGTCAGGGTGGTCCATACCAAACGGCTTGGGTTATTTAGACAACCCCGGACCGGTTCCACTCTCCCAGTTGACGGATGGAATGTTTCGCCCGTCAACAGTATCCAATCCATGAACAAGACATACAACAACTTATTGGACTATCCTCCCAAGGAGAGGATGTGTCGAAAGGATTCCAGAGTCCCGGTAAGCATGGGAAAAAGAAAGGTGAGCTCATCTTGTATGAGAAATTCAACACAAAGAGGGGGAGATGCACAACAATAATTGAACCAATACTACCCGAGATAGTCTAGATTGGTTGTTACATCATACCCAACAAGGTTATGAGATCATACTACAAGGGAAAATGCACTCTAGATGCATTATCAATCGCTGACTTTTGCACCAATGGAACAATCTTCAATTGGTGTAGTTACCTGCTAGAGGAACTACTAGTGGTATGCATGGAGGCACAAGAGAAGGGAGGGACCTTCACCTATGGATATCTACTTATGGCATTAGCAATGTTCAAATGGAAGCCACCTATGGGCAGACAACTGGAAATACGAGATAAGGGCAGCATGGCGAAAATGTTTGAGCCATTGTAGTCCAAACCAGAGTAGGAGAATACAAACTTCAACGCCACAACATTTTCTAAGTGGTACAACATCTTGATAGATGCAATGCAAAAATTGTGCATCTCGCAGGAGCTTCTAAACTGCAACACGAGAAATATCACCTTCAACATGAACCGGTGCCATACATTTCTCTGGCCGAGACATGTCAACAGGGAACATTTCCACATAAGGATGTTATTGTTCTATCTATACGAGGAGTCCTTTGACAGGGAATTCATGTCATGGCCAGGAGTCAAATGCAACCCGCGCAAGTCAGGGATGCATTACACCTTGCCTGTAGAGCTGCTGAAGAAAAAAGACAAGGAAGTAGGAGGAGGATTGAGCTCAGACCTAGAGCCAAATAATCCAGATGCTTCAGTATGCTCAGAATTCGAGGAGGAAGAAGAGATACAATAGTTGGAGTAGAGGAAAAGACCAACCCTCCATCAACTGCTAGCCAATACTGTATTGTCGGGTGCAGATGTTAACCATATATTGGGTGTTGTGTTCGATACCGAACTGTTGGTGAAGAGGCCCAGAACTGGGGTCTTGCTGAACAAACCTTTGAACCCCCAACCCGTTGCCTCAACCGCCCCCTACACCCACGCAGTGGTCAAAGCCACCACTATCATTGATATTCAGGATGACTCAGAGCCTGAAACACTTACATATACATTTTTCACTAAGCATCCCACATCACCTCCACTACCCCAATCACCAAACCCCTCCACCACCAGTTCACCCCAGACCACCACCCCCGAGCCAATGTAGCTCGATCAACCAAAAATAATAGATAAAAGATCCCCAGGAATAACCCAAGAGTTATCCAAACCAACATCAGAAGTTTATGGTCCAGACCCCAATGCATCAGAGCTGAGCAAGACACTGAATGATCCAAATCCAGACACCCAGAAACAACAGTCAGAGTCTTCAATGTAAGAAAAAGACGCCCGAACTAGAGAGAAGCCAGAAGCCGAAAGAAACCAGAAAGCCACCTCACCAACCAAGGGTGAGGGTGCCCAAGAAATCAAGGCACATGAAGCAGAAGCACTGGAAGAGCTGAAGATACCAGATCCTCAGAATGAAAGAGACTCAACAACCAAGTAGGATATGACATCTGCACGAGCACAAATGGAGAGTCTCCTCCAGAACCCTCAACAATGCACCAAATTGATGCAGCTCTGCATAGCTATAAAAAAGGTTCTAAATATTTTTCCCACAATGATACAACTGAGAATCACACCAGTGCCACCAATGGAGGAGGACGTAGAAACCCTCTCGGACCACTCAATGGCCAGTGGACTCCCATTACAGGAACGAGCACCTAGCGAAGCAACTCCTTCCGCCGAACTGGTATAATGCCCAACAATGCAATTATTTGGACTAATATGAGCATCAATGGACCAATTGGAACAAAGGATCCAGAAGGTTGAGAGAGCCGCCGAGATTGCAAGGAAGGAAGATTTCATTGCCTAAACATGTAGGATACAACAAGAGAATGAAAAACTCTAAGTCCAGTGAAAAATGGACAAAGTGCAGGAAATACTCGCTGAAGCCTGGACAAAGATTCAGAAGGTTGTGCCCGACCTACCTGAAGCTAACAAGGTCATAGAACCAGAGAAACAAATCGAGCTACTACAAGAAGCATGGAAACAACTCACTACTTGCACTGGGCAGCTGGAAGAAAAGTTACAACAAGCCTAGAAAGAGGGAGAACAACAACCCCATAAGTTGTAGGAGCAGATGCAGAATATAATATTGCAAGGTAACAACGCCCGAGCAACACTGCATGAGAACATAGTAGAATGCACCAAAATATTCAGGGAAGTCAGCGACTGGATGGGCATCATCGCTCGACAAAACCAAGTCTTGGAGGAGGTGGGCATAGAGATTGAGGTACTAAACAAAGAAGTTGCGGCCACAATGGACCCCATAGAGAAACAACAGAAGTTCGACCAAATGCAATAGGCTGACAATGAACTAAATACACTCTTTGAGGCGTAGTCCATAGCCAAGAAGGATTTGTGTGAATTTTGACCTGTAATTCAGATAGCCTACATGAAAATGCATCAAGTTGATGCAACAACAGATTCCAAGTGGAACTTGTTAGTCGATGCCAAGCCAAAGGAATATAGCAAAGAGATGATCCAACAGTTTCTTGTGGAGGCATCGCTCCTCGCCCGGAAATGGCAGGACAATGTTGGTAGCTTTCAAGGAGTGAAACAATGAGCCTTAGAGTTAGTAGTAGAGTTGGGCCCTTCATTTGAAGAGGTAAAATAAGAGAAAACAAAGACAGAAGAGCCCAAGGAAGAAAAAAATATGGAAAAGGGAAAACAACATATGCTCCTAGAGGATGTGAAAGAACCAAGCACTTGACTCGAGGGAGAGTCAAGGATTATGGTCGGAGCCTGTTGGGCCTTCATTTCTGGATAAGGAATTGCACAATTTTTGACTGAGCACGAGTTGCACAAGCTTCATCAAAGGTCTAGAGAAAGAGAAAAAGAAAACAGTTGCGAAAGTTAGCGCAACGCCAACTAAGAAACATACGGTTGAAACAAAACAAGAAAACGTGCAAGTCGAGAAGGAAGACACAACCCAACTTATATATAGGGATAAATATAATTGTGAAAGGGTTATCCAGGACTATTGAAAAAGGGTTAGTTGGGTTGTGGGTGAGTCGATTGATTTAGTTGTTCTAGTTGTTGTTAACTAGGTTGTTTTAGCTGTTGATGATCATTGTAAGTTGAGGTAAGTCTGGTACTGATTCTATAATGAATTGGATCTATCAGGTTGAGAATTGGAGCTCTATGACTTGAGTCCAAAGCCAAGATTCTAAACAACGCGCTGCTATGTAATTATGAGCCTGTAATTAGAGAAAGATTCCAAATATAATATGAAGAAGGACCTAAATTTTCAAATATGGTGTGTCTTTGTGTGTTTACTTATGCATTACAATATCTCCTTATGTGTTATGAGTTCTAGTTGATGGTTCTACGTTTAAGTTCTTTCTAGCGACGTAAGTAGGTTCAATTCTTGCACATGTATGTTTCAGACATGTTCATGGCTCCGACACAAGATCAATAATGAGTCATGAAGGCTCTATGGATCCTCTCAAGTCTTTTCCCTACCCTTCCCTATCTCTCTGTCTCAGCAACACTTCGGGTGAGACTTCTTCTCTTTAGAGGAGATGAAAATTCCAACGCTCTAGACTACATGGTAACTTTTGTTGGTAACATGAGAAGGACCCTAGTCCGATCAAATTCAGGCCAACATGGTCTCTGAACACAATATCTACAATGTGCAAAAGGAGTGGGATACGAACAACAGGGGACTCCCTTCTCATAGCTCCCCCTAGCCAATTCTCTAGTGTGGGAATAAATGCATCACATATAGTGACACCTTTTACTGCGTGAAAAGAATTTACATATAGAAATTAGAACAATTGGAGTTTTATCTCTACTATAAGAGTTTCTTTATTGTTGATTTTTACAATCTTGTTGATTATCAAAAATTGTTAGAAGAGGGCCCTTGGTTTTGTGGTAGAATGGGCCTTTCTTTTATTCCATTGTTTCCTAGGGTTTTTATCAAGAGTCACTAGGATAAAATCAATGAAACAATGCTAGATATCACTGAAATAAAGGTTAGGGTAGCTTAAAGAAAATACCATTCTTTCCCTCCTTACCCTCGGTCTCATCTAGCCCTCGACAGTCTCGCACACATGTCTTAGTTTCGGTCTTTGATGGTGTTGAGCACTCAACACACCCTAAAAGCCTTATGAAATTTTATCACTTTTTGGGTACCACTTGTTTTCTTCATTTTCTGAATCGATTTCACTTTGGGAAATGGTTTATCTTTGTTTTTTTTTCATGAATCTTATCATCAATTCATGTTTTCTTGAACTTGTGAAAACTCATGTCTAAAAAGAACTTGACGTCCGAATTGAGAATAAAAAACTAACACTGCACCTAATGCACTCAGGTTTGGTGTCGAAAAAATTCAAACAAGTAAAGGAAACACACAATTACAACAGTCCCCGAGCACCGATCCCCATCGATGTCGACAAAAGGCGGAGTTGGTTTGCGTAAGTTATTCACACAACATTTCAAGAGATAGTTGATTCCCTTCAACATCGACCAAATACGGGAAGGATAGACATTGACAAAGTCGTAAAGAAATCATTGATTTTCGATGACCGATGTGCTTCGTCAGGGTCAAGGAAATATAGAAAGGTTAAAACCATCATTTTTTCTGCAACAAGCATATCACCGATCACCGATCCCCGATGCATTTTCAGCATCAGAACTTTTTCAAGAGAGCTGGTCTGAGAGCACTTGGGTAGGTTTATCACCGATTGCTGATCCTTGATATGTTTCAACGTCGGTAAGTTAGGATTGGGTTTTATAACGTATAGATTAAAGAAACTCCCAATTCTAATTAACACGAGAAAACGAAGTCACCGATCTCGAATGCCACGTGTATTTACCACGTAAAGGGGTCGTACGACCTAGTTTTGTCCCGAGTCATATTAAGGTTCTCGGGGTTGTAATCACGTCTCCTAGTCAACTTTTCCATGTCATCTCTGTACAACAATATTGATCGCCGTTAGAGCTTTTGCAAGAAGATATCAATGAAAATTGTTTGAAGCAAAATCTTGATCCTTGACCCACTAATTGGACTAGCGAAATGATGGGATGTTTGCAGCATAAGATACGATCGGATTTGGACATTTAATACAACAATTAATGCTTGATCTCACATTTGTTTCTAACACATGTGACAACTGAACAACAATAATTTGAAATCACCGATAGGCCACATTACCACCTGCTCCTGCACAATCAACCTGCGATGAATTTAATTATAAACACCTTTGAAGATATGGCGATATATTTAATGGAATTACACTCATAACCCGAATTGAATGGCCGATGCGACAAAGTTAAACAAGTTGCAGAGGTAAGATGCCACCAAGAAATCCAACCACCAGACGCTCACCAAGGGAACCGAAGCTAAAAGAAGCTAAAAAATGTGAAGGTTCTTCTCTGGGGACCACGAGACAGTTGGAGTATGCTCCCTGGGTGGAGCCTGTCATTAAAACATCAACAAAGAAATATTTTTCCCAGCCCCCAACCTTCGGTGATACAGAGGAAAACACCAGGTCCAAAGTAATGCTCCCACAGTGGGGGAACCTCTTTAACAGAATTAGCTACGAAGAATACCTGGAGTATATCCCACACAATGACCCATACATAAGGGTACTCGATGAACAAGTGTTCCCGAACATCTGATGGTCATATCTACATATGTTGACCAACATAACCCTGGGTTTCCCTTGCATAGAGGTTCTGAAATAGATAATCAAACATACAGATGAGAATAAGTGCTTTATCAACTATGAGAATGGTGGGTGTGTCAGATTTTTCTTCCAAACAGAAGTCCATAAATACTAGAAGCTCAGGGACCTAGAGGAACAACTAAACACATAATTTGTGGTGAAGTTCTATGAATTCCATGACACAAACTAATTGATGGCCTCATGGTGGAAGGAGGACAAGAAGTTCACTAACCAAATTAATGGTTGGTATGGGATGATTAACCTGATGGAGCCATACATCTATTTGATGGATCTCATCTGCCGAATATATGGAGAAAAGGAATGATCCAAGTTTTCAGAAGCATGGATGCCTTTGGCATACACAGTGGCGATCTCTGAGAGTAGCTTCAATTGGGGAGAAGTAATTTCTAAAAAATTGAGCCTTTGTGTGCTCATATGTCGAAAGAAGGGGAAACACCCACTTTCTACATGGCCTTGTACCTGCTCGTTGTGATATGCACAAGGAATGTTTTCACCGAGATGAATTTAAGATGGCATGTTGTGGAGCTCCCGGTCGACATCTACTTTAGCATACTATGCGAGAATAGGTACAAAAAATATTACGCACTCATCTGCGATGAATTCATTGCATGTATTCATTTAATTATTTTTAAGAAGGAATTCCCAAGATTATCCGTAGCAGCTAATAAACTGGTGGTAAAGGTAGGTCATTAGTATTTATACGAACGATCAACCTACATCATAGTGTTTGGGGCCACCATAGCACCACTTATCCTACCTGCTCATGTCCTAGACTGGCTCATTGTGGGAGAAATGTGCTACCAGACTATCTTATAGGGCTACAATGCCACATTAGTCAAGGAAAAGAAGCGAGATTTCATAACCTATGGTTTCAATGTGAGGTTTTATCTAGTGAAGGATACTACCTAAGCCAAACAAGAAGGGCTTAGCCAATTGGAATTTAGGTACCCAACAGACCGATTCCTCAAGAATGAACCTAAAGGCCTGGTCCTCCAACATGCTTTGCAAGTGTCATCTTGTTGGTCGTACGCTCATGATAAGTTTGAGGATGAAATATTCACAGAATGAACCCAGGACTGGGACAAGGTGGTACAGAGAATGTCCAACCCAAATATGACTAGGTTTAAGGCCATGAGCATGGATGAACAAGTGAAAATGACAGAGCAGTCGGTCCAAGACGTCCTCAGAGCCAAGGAAGAAATACAAGTGGTAGAGACAACAGAGAAACAAAGAAGGAGATTTCTCTTGCTAGAAGGGGAACAAAGAATCATTGATCAATTTCAAAGTTACCCTGATTTGATAGAAATGATGAGGATTCCCATTGATGATCCAATCAAAATCCGAGGAGAGCCAAGTGGCCTAGAGCCGATGCAACTTGAAGAAATCATCGGGTCATAAATCCTTGAAGTTCCACCACAACAGATCAGACCATCAGGGGAAATTTCAACCCAACCTGAGATAACGAGGACATCAGGGAGAACAAGTGTACCAAATCCCTTGTTCGATTCGATAACCATCTACGATGATGAGGAGAGTTCGAAGGTGTCCCTGGTGACTCTAGTGCAAATTAAAGAGGAAAAGGAACCTAAAGAGCATCTAACCCAGGCCCTGACGCTCTGGTTCAGAGCCTTCTATAGAGTGAGCATGAGGTACAAATTTCCTTAGACATTGAGGTACTCGACATACCGGGAACCCCAATGGACAACTCAAGGGACGATCTAGGATCAGGCAGAAAGGAAGAAGAAATTACCCAACAAGAAATTTAAATTTCAACAGCCGATTACCAAGTAAGTATCGAACCTACCCCTGGTCCTCAGTTTTGGACAATACCTTACTAGCCGATGGGAAACAACCAGAATTCGAGCCATTGGGACATAAAGAAGAGGTTCAGGAACCCAACTTAGAAAAAATATACATATTCGGGAGCCTGGGAAATACCCTAACTTGGGGAGAAAAAAAAATCCCTGAACCTATTGATGAGGTCGCGGATATACAATAAATCTCCTACGATCAAAAGAGGAAATCCATCATGAAGAGAACCACTAAGAAGAGGAGGCTTACAATGGATAGGTCGATCCTCATCACCATAGAGGAAAAATTGATCAGCACAGAGCATGCCAAGATATATGATCTTATCGACATAGGGATGACTATCATAGATGCCACCCTGGATAGATTAAGAAAAGATGAGGAGGATCCAACCGTTGTGCTAAAGGAGTTGGAGAATTTGCACCACTTGGAGAAATACTATCAGGACTCAACACAAGCCATGATGTTTTTGAGAAGTGAATTCCAAGATGCTTATGACAAATTCATGAATGAATGACACATTTTCACTGTAGGGATTGCCAACTTCCAAGAAGACAACCTCATGGTGCTAGCGACATGAAAAGATGTGGAAATATGGTACGAGAAGGCCCACCAAGAAGTATAAATAATTGATTACATCAGCACGGTTCAAAAGGGTCGAGACACTGAAGAGAACAACATTCGGGTGCTGAGGGACAACAACATAGATCAAATAAAGAAAGAGACCAAATACTAGGAGAAACTGGCCCAAGAACCTTGGCAGGAGATTCAAACAAAATGGGACAATTGCAAAAGGAGCTGGGTCAAGATTAATCGGGAGATGAAAGACATCGGTCCCCTAGAATTCGGCTCACCCGAGGACTTTGTCGACTTGCATGATATAGTCAAACAACATGCAGAAAAAGACTCAGCATGAATTGTAGAGATAGAAAAGGTGGTGAACATGGCACCAAGACAAGTACACCAGTTCATGGAGCTCCCGATCAAGGATCGAACAATATTACAATAGTTAAGTGTCAAAATAGTTAAGTATCATGCATGAGAAGTAGAAGTAAAAGAAATACTTTCGGCCCCGATGGACCAACACATATTCTCATATGCCAACACATGCGAGGAAATCTTCGTCAAGTGGTTAGAGTATGAAAAGAGTCATCCACTTCAGTGAAACCATTTGATGACTCTTAGAAGACAGAAAGATGGAAGCACCATGTGGCGATGTTTTGTTTTACTTATCTTACACTTTTGATAGTTATTTTTAGTTAATGAATCGTTATAAATAAGAAGATTGACCTTTTATAAATACTCGATAGTTTTGGAAAAGACCCTCATTTATGGAATTGTAAAGAACTATTTCCGAACTACCTTAAGTCTTGTTTAAGACCTGAGACAATATTTTGTTTTTCATCAAACGCGTGTGTGATTGTATGTGAGGAGGAATTACTTTTGACTTTATTTCATGAATGGATGTTGTAATGAGTAAGAGTTTTTGAGTCTAATTATAAGTTAGTTGATTTAATATTTTTGTGTAGTTCTTGTTCTTAATGATGGAAAGAAAATCATTGTGTTAATGTGGGATTAATGCTTAGAGCTAAGGAAATTGTTTTTCTTTCCATCATTTTATTGCATGTATGTTTTCTTTTGATAACGATATCTCAGTCATTAATTGACATACCAACAAGTAGATGTATTAGTACTAGCCTTGTCATAGGTGTGAAAATATTTGTCTGCATGCTTGAGCAGAAGGGTTATCCCAAGATCAACCTTCTTCAGTAGTTAAGATTCCCCCTTTTACCAATTGGTTCATACCAGCACACATCTTGTTTATCAAACCCATCTAATAAAATAAAATATAAAAATAGAACGTTTAAACTGAAGGAGGAACTTTCACAAGAATATATTGTGTCAATCACTACATAAAGCCCATCGATTATTTGTACGGATCGAAATATCCGGAGAACCATTCCACTATCAAAAGATGCAGAGTCTAATTGGGCCTCGGTGGTGGGTATGGTTCTTACTGTTGAGTTAAAGGGATTTAGGACCCTTCAATAGAATTGGCACTAGAAGGAGGGCTTGAATGAATGAATGGCTAACAATATTTCTGATATAATATTTCACACAGCCTGTAGATTAAAAACAACCCACATGCATGGCTAGTCATTCTCAAGAGAACCCACATACATTGAGTACTCCTGAAATGAGTAACTCACCCCAGAAAGAGGAAGAATTCTTATTCCCTTAAATACATTACACTCTTCCCCACGAGGAGTTGAACCAATTCAAAATAATTGCAAGAGCTTAAACCCAAAAAATTGGAGCAATACCCTTAGCTCTATTACTTCCTCATAGAAAAAAAGTAAGCAGACTAGTGGTCGACACCCTCGACCAAGCTTTTTTTCACACAGTATAGGACCTGATAGATTTATCCCTCACCGCGATCAAACACCCCCTTAATCTAATCCCTGAAACACCAACTGGTAACTACTCTGATCCCGACGATCTTGAATTTGACGAGGAAGGGTTTAACTCGGATCGCTCAGCCTCAGAGTTAGAAGACATGGAGGATAACAATGATAATAAATAAAAAAGGGGGAACCCACCTCAGAATAATCAACTGTGGTTGTTCATATATGCCCTGACAATCCACAGATGAGTACATAACCTCCCCCGACATCTAGAAAAGTTACTCCCTAAATTTAACCCTAAAACCTCAGGATTGCCTAAAGACCATATCAAAAATTTCATACTAGCTATTAGACTGATGAATGCCCAACATGAATACATAGTATGCATGATTTTCCCCTATAACTTTTAGAATTGAACCTCTACATGGTATTTTAACTTTTTTGTAGGGTCTATAACTAGTTGGACAAATTTTCAAAGGGATTTTTTAGACAAATTGTAGAAGAAACCACTACAGGAGCTTTGATGGATGAGTTGTTCGCCACCACCATGAGTTCAAAATAAAAGGTTAAATACTTCAATCAACGATTTACCACTATCCTGAAAAAATTTAAACCCGAAGCTAAACCCACTCAGGAGTTGCAAATTGAAGTATACACTAATGCTCTCCTTGCTTCTATTTCCATGTTTGTAAAAAGGAATGCTAAAATGACCCTAGCTGAGAATTTCGAGGGAGCCAAAAAAATTGAATTCCAAATGAAGGGATGTAAAGAAGGCTAGGTCTCATTAGTTAAGAAGGAAGCTCAACCTCCACCCAGGAGAGGTCTCTTATTGACCATACCCACGGGGAAACAAACAGAACAAGGGCCTGAAAAGGGAAGTGGATACATAGAAGACCTACAACGGATGATAAAGAAGTTGTCAAATGAAATCATAGGCATGAAAATAAATGCAGGGGAAGGAAACCAAGGCCAAAGGCCCTATAAACCCTTTTTCAAAAGGAACCCATCGTTCAAAGAAATGGAATCTCCCCTAGCCAACTTAAACATTGACTTGGGAAATGTAGCATCCAACTCTTTCTGTACCTATCACCAAGAAAAACATTCTGAAACAGACTGTCCATAATGGGTGCATGCCATGAATTTTATGGATAACCGGTTCCTAGTCGAAGTTTCCCTTACCGAACAATAAAGCATCTCAACGATGAATATTGTTGATCAGGAAGAGGTTGACCTGCTGAAAGAAACAACCATGCTATAGTGAGACCCTGACTTGCCAATGTCTTCCAATGATCTATTTGAGGTTCAAGAATGACCCGCTGAGGTCTTGGCTGTGAAAACATGAAGTAGGGGTCAACTGGTCTCAAATGACCCTACCATTGCCCAAAATTCGAGAGGAAAACAAACATCCGATCACTCAAAAGAACCTTTTGTCTCTCAAAGAAACCCTATAAACATCCATACACTAGAATCACCCAAGATAGACTACAACATAGTACAATATTTAAAAAGATTAAAAGAAAATGTAACAATCATGGACATGTGTAGAATTCCCCAATAGAAGGACTTTCTGTTACAAGCCTTGAAGTCAGTAGAAACTTCTATAACAATCACTAACCAAGGAAAAAATCCATCCCCCACAGATCTAAGAAATAAACCAACTGTAAACGCGTGCTCTGAAGATAAAAAAGGAAAGTCATTTGTCCCACTGTTCCTCTTGATTTTGGAAGTATTCAACAAAAACCGCAATAATTGTTTAGTTGACTCAGGGGAATCCTCCGATGTTATGCCATTATCTATCTTCAAGACATTAAATGAATTCCCTATCAAAAGTGATAAACATGTGATACAACTGGACATAACCCAGGTGAAAGTGATGAGAGAACTCAAGGATGACATGATCAAAATGTCGACACACCCGAAATTTGTTCAATTAATTGACATAATTGTAGTAGATATACCAGAAGCTTATGGACTGCTACTTATTCAATATTGGTCCAAGAATTTGAATGGATACTTCAACATAGAATGAGCTCACCTTTGGTTTCCATTAAAGGGACATGCAAACATGATTAAGATCGATAGGGAAAGGTATCTCAAACACACTGTTACTGATTTAGAATCCCTCAACTAACCCTCTTCGACAAATTTCCCCGTGATAGGAAACTACTCCTACGATTTTGACTTAGGTGATTTCTCCCCTCTCTCATATGATGTTCCTCTTACTCAAAACTCAGAAATAACTTTTCAAGAAAATGTATCGACAGCGGCGGAAGAAACCCTCTTTTGTCAAGAACCTTTGTTGGAAACCACAAATGAAATAAGGGGAGAGGAAGAAGTTAGTAAGCATGGAATTCTCACTCGCAAGTATGGAACTTCTACTTTGATGGGTCTAAATCACAATAAGGGTTAAGAGTGGGGTGTATCCTCATTGATCCGAAGGGGAAACAAAATTTTCTGTCCTTCAGACTAGAATTTGAATGCACTAATAACACCGTAGAGTATGAAGCTTTAGTGCAAGGGCTAAAGAAAGGCATAGACTTAAACATTAAAAAACTAAAGGTTTTCAGAGACTCTGAAATTATTGTTAGGCAAGTAAGGAACACTATACATCGCAACTCTACCCATCTGAGAAATTATCAACAGGAAGTGCACATGCTAATAAAACATTTTGAATATTTCAACATTATAGCTATCCCTAGAACCAAGAATACTCTTGTTGATTCCCTGGCCACTACTACCTCAAGGATATCCCCTTTAGAACACTATGAAGCCTCCTAGTTCACTTTGGAGCTACTCTACAAACCATCGGTGCCCAACAATATTTTTAATTGGAAATTATTTGAAGAAGATGAATAGATCATAAAATTCTTAACCATTCAGGAGAATTTTAAAGACCTGGCTATTGATGATGAAGCATTCCAAGAGAAACTAGTAGAAACTAATCCCCATGAACAAAAAGATGAAATAGATCAGTCGATTGAAAAACCAAGGTTTCACACGATATCGAAAGGGGTAGCCAATTTGGAGAACCTATTTGACTTAAGGGAAATATTTAAAGGGTCAACAAATAGAAAGACAGGGAGTTCTTGTCCCATGTACGAGACTGTAAATCTGGGAACCTTAGAGAACCCTAAGAATATAAATCTTGACAAGACAGTATCTAAAGAAGAAAGGAAAGCCTATCTCATTTTTTTCAGAGAATATCAAGATGTTTTTGCATGGCCCTACCGATATCTGAAGACTTATGAGACTCATATCATTCAACACAAAATCCCATTAAAACCCTTCCAACATAAGCTCTGAAAGTACCAACCATCTCTGGAACCCATCATGTGTCAGGAGTTAAATAAATTACTAGATGCTAAAATTATCTTTCAAGTTAGACACTCTTCCTGTGTGGCAAATTTGGTTCCTGTCAGGAAAAAGTCTAGGGATATCAACCTATGTGTGGATTTCAGAAACCTCAACAAATCATTAGAAAATGACAACTACCCAGTCCCATCGATGGAGCAACTCTTGCAGATCATGTCTGGTTCTAATATCTTCTCCCCACTGGACGATTTTTTAGGTTGCAACCAAGTTCTAGTTTCATAGGAAGACTGACTGAAAACTACCTTCTCAACCAAGTGGGGAACCTTTTCTTATAAACGCATACCCTTTGGGTTAATCAATGCAGAGGAAACCTTCCAAAGGGCCATGGATGTATCTTTTTGGGGATTAATCAACAAATGTTTAGTAGTTTATTTGGACGAAGTGACTGTGTATTCAAAGAATAGAGAAGATCACATCCAACACCTAACCCATATTTTCGAAAGGTGTAGGAAATACGGTATATCTTTAAACTCTAAGAAAACTATCTTTGGTGTCGAGGAAGGGAAACTACTAGGTCATATTATATCTCAAGCAGGAATTCGCATAGACCCGAAATGAATTAAGGAAATATCTCAACTCCCCTTAACCCACAACAAAAGGCTATGCAATCCTTCTTTGGGAAAATCAATTTTGTGAGGAAGTTCACCCCGGATTTTGATGAAACTATAAAACCCTTACAAAAAATGATCTGCAAAGGTGTTGAATTTAAGTGGGATGACAAATGAAAAATTTCTCTCGACAATATTAAGACTGCAATATCTCAAGCTAAAGTATTGCAAAGTCCCGAATCTAGCAGAGATTTTTTCCTCTATACTTTTGCCTCCGACCAATCGTTAGCTGCAGTATTGAATCATAAGGATGATGAAAAAATGAGGCACTAGTATCATTTTTGAGCACAAATATCCAAGGGGACAAAATAAATTATCCTTCTATAGACAAACAAGCTTATGCAGTGTACAAGGAAGTAAAACATTTCAGATCTTACATCCTGAAAAACCACACCAAAGACATTGTGCCTCATCTTGTAGTTTGATCCCTATTCACTCAACATGAGATGGGGGAAAGAAGAGGAATCTGGATGGAAAAGGTACAAGAATTTGATCTATATACAAAACCTTCCAAATTGGTTAAGGGACAAGGATTGTGTAAACTGGACGGTGAAGCCCAGGACCAAGTAAATGAAGACCCCAGTGGGAGAATGAATTGGTGTTATGGTGTAGTGAATATTTATATGTTCCCCCAGGGCAAGAGTCTTGGTATGGGAAACTAAATTATCTCCTACATCATGGGACTTGCCCAAAAAATCTAAACCCTAAGGAGAGAAGAGCTCTCAAACTAAAATCGACACAACATTGCCTCATAAATTCAATGCTCTTCCGCATTAATTATGATTGGGTAATTTTAATATTTCTTGAACATGAAGACACAGATAAGGTTATGAAGGAGCTCCATGATGGTCCCATAGGTGGAAAATTTGCATGGAATACCATCTCTTACAAGATACTGAGAGACAACTATTATTGACCTACTCTGTTTAGAGACACTCTCACACACGCTAGAAACTGTAAAACTTGTCAAATGAGCCTAGGGAGGAAAAAGAGAGCAGCTTTCCCACTCCAACCCATGGAAATCTCCAGACCATTCAAGTAATGGGGGTTATATGTCATAGGATAAATTACACCGAGTTCTTCAAAACAAAATAGATACATATTGATTGCTATGAACTATTTCATGAAATGGGCAGAGGCCATTCCTCTAACTCGTGTGAACGAAAAGGTGGTAATCCAATTCATAGAACACCAAATGATCACAAGGTTCAATATTCCTTCCATTCTTGTTTTGATAATGCTGCTTACTTTTCTTCCACCCTATTAACAAAGTTTGCGCTAGAAAAAGGAATCATAATCAGATACTTTGCAAACTACTATCCACAAGGGAATGGAGTGGTAGAATCAACCAATAAGAACCTAGTGAGGATATTGAAGAAAATAGTTGTAGATAATTCGAGGAACTGGCATAGTTCACCTCATAATGACTTATGGGCCAATAGAGTAACACCCAAGGAAGCTATAGGGAAATCCCAATCTTTTTGGTATACGAACAAGAAGCCATTCTCCCAAATGGGCTATATCTTCAATCTCTTCAGCTTGCTTAGGGTTCTAAAGGACAACCCTCATCAGTTATTAAACAGAGAATTGATACCATCCTCATGCTAGAAGAAAAAAGGGAGAAGGAAAAATCAAAGTTCATTTCTCATCAACAGATAATTAAAAGGTGGGTTGACAAGCATAAGGCCAAAGAGAATATTT
>JZKD02S1668072.1:702837-718108 GCA_000966675.3 Picea glauca
ATAGGATGAGATCTCAAGTTACATTAGTACAATGTGAGATAATCTCTTATTTTTCCATTTCACTACTATAAAATTTATGTATATATTATACAAATTTTCCATGCCATTCAAAATTGTAAAATTAGAAACTCAACAAAGATACCAATCCCCTAAATTGATGTTTTATCCTTGACATATTGTTTCCTTGGAGAACATCCAAATTTCAATATTCCTTTATAGTCCCATTTCATGAGTTTATTGCAATACTTTTTTATCTTAATTTTTCACCTACATGATGTTTGGTAATTATATGAGGTTCTACAATTGTCTAAAAGGAGGTCCTAAACATGTTCTTCAAAATCTTGATTGCATTTTCTATGGTGATTGCACCTTACTAATTGGAAATAATCAAATAATAATATCACCCAATTAGAAGCTATAACCTAAAATGTAAGAAAACAATATTTAAAATTCGGTAAATCCTATAACCTTGACTATATATGAGATTTGACAATAATGGTATTGGTGTAACACTTTGTTATTCTAAAGGGGGAAACATTAGGAATTTACAAAAATTAAACAAGTTTATGAATAAAAATAACTCAACCGAGTCCATTAATTGGAATTATGTTCAAGGTAGTTCAAGAAGACAAACAATTCTCCATTATGTAGAAGGAAATACCTGCGAAGTTATTCAGAAGGAAATACCGTGAAGTTTCTTCAATGAACTCTTCAGGTGTATAATCTACATGGAGATAAGTTTTGTAAACAATATATGTCAAAATGACTCCAATGTGAAAGGTCTAGTTAGAATCCATTCCCAGTTTCCCTAGTTTGCAATATGTTCTCACAATCCACTTGAATTGATGAAAATATATGTGTTTATTTTAATATGACCATGAGAAAAAAAAAAGAAGGAAAGTTATTGCTTCATATTTAGATTGGAGATAAAATTAGATAGGCCACATAATCTATACTAAATGGCCTTTGGAAAATTACAATACAATTTCAAGCCAAGCCACTTGGAGCCAAAATGTTATAGAGAATAAACAACTTATCTTAACAAGTACAACCTAAAGAGTCAACTCAAATAGTTACATAGTAAACGGTAGTTTTAGTTCTTAGTAGGAGTTGGTGACCTTTTTTTCTTGAACTTCACATATCTTCTAATATGGTATCTGTTATTGTTCAAAGTTATTCAGGAGTATGAATAGTTTTAGAACTTTGTGCCATCTATTCCAGTCTGCTTGTATTATTTGCAACAACCCAGGGATATGGTGCACATATTTGGTTATTTCTTCCTTGCACTTGGCTTTAACGACCAACTCATACAATTAAGAAGTGAATTTCAAATTACTTATGGAACTATTTTCCTAATATTATATATGTATTGAAGAAAACCTTGGAATGAAAGCATCCAAGTTATGATAGCATATGAATTTGGATTTCAAACACTATAAATATGTTGGCCTAGGTCTAGTTTGTCAACATATTTCCTTGGAATAAATTAGTAACACTCTTACAGATGCACCTTACTAAAACCATAACGATTAGAGTATTGGAAAACTTCACCAGCATTGTAATGGATTATTTTTGAATTTCACAACAAGAAGGTTGTGTTTTAGTGATGAGACCCGCATGAGAATGGGGGTTTTCCTAGTTCTGTAGAGAGGGGGGATTGTCCTATTTATATGGATAGGGCCTCATCAATCATTAGCTAGCTCAAAATATAAAATAGTGTGCCCCAAACCATCATTACCTTGATTAACATCCTCGTGTGGCTTCTTGATTTCATATAGAGCACATATAAGTTGTATAAACTTGTCATTATGGCATTTTTGTGGACTGATACAAGGCCACAATGGTGAAATTATTTTCTTTCACACAACTTGGGCAACTCTATGTTGTGGCCTTTGAATAAAATATCTACAATGTACATAATGAGTGGGATACGAACAATACGAGACTTCATTCTCATAGCTCCCCCTATCCAATTCTCTAGTGCGGGAATAAATGCACCACATATAGTGACACCTTTTACTACGTGAAAATAATTTACATATAAAAATAAGAACAATTATGAGAAATAATGTTAAGTTTTCCAATCTTGTTGATTATGAGAAATTGTTAGAAGAGGGCCCTTGGTTTGGTGGTAGAGTGGGACTTTTTGTTATTCCATTGTTTCCTGGGGGTTTTATCAATAGTCACTAGGATAGAATCAATGAAACAATGTTAGATATCACTGAAATAAATGTTAGGGTAGCTTAAAGAACATACCATTATTTCCCTCATTTTCCTCAATCTCAGTTGTCCCTCGACGATCTCACACACATGTCTCAGTTTCGGTCTCTGATGGTCTTCAATGGTCTCATGTGGAGGCCTCAGCCTCATATCAGATGGCCCTCAGTCTCAGTCTTGTCCTTCTATCCCAATCATAGAGTGTCTAATTGTAAAGTGTCGATCTTCTATCCCAAATCACACCTACGCCCACACATTGCAGAGTGTCGACCTTCTATCCCAATCAAATACACCCACGAAGTACAACAAGTTGTATTGGGAAGTATTTCAAGCATTCTTGAGAAAGGAAAACCATATCTATCCAAGAATTGCAAAGGTTAATTCAATAGGGAAGAAGCACTAATAATCAAACTAATGTTGTAGAAGGTAAAACTAAAATCCAACTAAAACGGAAGGTGCAAAACACTTAAAAGGAAGGCTATAAAGTACTTGAAAAGAAAACTAGAAAGTCAAACTTAAGGGATCATATAAAACAATGACCAATCTCTACTTATCATGAAAGTGGAAATATAAGGTGCAAGACTACAAGGAGGAAAATCCATGTGAGGAAATATATGTTTCTTCATCCTAAGAGGTAAACTTGTTCGAAAATAAAGTTGCATTTACCTAAGCTAGTCTAAGGGAAAAAGAGAAAATCCTAAAGTAAACTATTCTCTTGCAAAAAATAAAATAAAGTATGACAAAGAAAAAAAATCCATTTTGAAGTAAGACATAATTAATCCATGGATTAACATATCTCTTCTGACGATGCAAAAGGACCATAATCTTTCCTAAAACAAAGTATTGTTGTAGTGTTTCTATAGGAAACATAGTATTGTTGTAATGTTTCTATGGGATATGAAACATAGCTATTGAAAATGAAGTGTTTCTATAGGAATTGAAAAAATATATGATAAACACATAATGTAAGTCAATTGAACTAATGATAATGAAAATGAAGAAAATAAAACATTAAATTTTTTTGTTTGAAATAGATCACTCCTACATGAAACATATTTCATATACCAAAAATGCAGAAAACATGCATAACTTAACTTATGAATGAAATGAACTATAACATGGTGAAAGTTATGGAAATGGAATGAAGCACAAAGTTACCTTGGGTAACCTTGAGTGGGATGTACCCAAATCTCCTGCAAGGAACCTTAAAAACTACTAATGACAACAAATATGAAAGTGCAAATTCTTGATTAGCATATTATCTCAAAGACATAAACACATATTGAGAAATTCAAGTTCTCTAGGAATATCAAATTCTTACCAAAATGACTACAAATTGACTAACTTATTAGAGCTATCCCCTACCTTCTACTTATACTAAGAGGGTACATTGGTAATCCCTTCAATCACTCCTTGATTGAAGGTCTTGTGTTCCCCAACATCCCTATAATCAAGGTCTCTAGTTCCAAGTGTCAAATAACTTGAGATATTTCCTCTCTTGAGTTAGGAATTTGTATGGTTTAGGATTGATATGATATTTTGAAGCCCTGATATCCTATGAAAGAGGATAAGGGGACACAATCCCCCATTTCACTCATGCCATGTTGGAGTAGGATTCCTTTGGAGATTCAACCTACTTGGAGCATGGGCTAGTAGGCATGCAAATATTCAAATCATCATAAATTCAAGAGATAAAATTAGATACAACACATACTTTATCAATCAACACATTCCAATCATCATTTAAGTACACAAAACCATATTCTTTATTAAGCATGGTAAAAAGAATGCTTCATGAATACAAAAGAAAACAATTTTATGAATACAAATAAATCAACTAAGTCCATTAATTGGAATTATGTTCAAGGTAATTCAAGACGAAAAACAACTCTCCATTATGTAGAAGTAAATAACTGTGAAGTTTCTTCAATGCACTCTTCAGGTATAGAATCTAAAGGGAGATCAATTTTGTAAATAATAGATGTCAAAACGACTCCAAGTTGAAAGTTCTAGTTAGAATCCATTCCCAGTTTCTCTAGCTTGCAATATGTTATCAGAATACACTTGAATTGATGCAAATATATGTGTTTATTTTAATATGGCCAAGAGAAAAAGAAAACAAAGGAAACATAATCTAAGCGAAATGGCCTTTGGAAAATTACAATACAAATTCAGGCGAGACCACTTGGAGACAAAATTTTATAGAGCATAAACAACCTATCTTAATAAGTACAACCGAAAGAGTCTACTAAAATAGTTACATAGTAAAAGGTAGTTTTAGTTCTTAGTAGCAGTTGATGACCATTTTTTGTTTCACTTTACATATCTTCTAACAATGTCTCCATGATTGTTGGAAGTTCTTCTGGAGTATTAATTGTTTCAGGACTTTGTTCCATCCATTCAAGTGTGCTTGTATTATTCTCAACTTCCCAAATACATGGTGCACATCTTTTGTTATTTCTTCCTTGCACCTAGGTTTAACAACCAACTCATACAAGTAAGAAGTGAATTTCAAATTACTTATGGAACTATTTTCCTAATATTATATATGTATTGAAGAAAACTTGGAATGAAAGAATTTAGATTATAATAGCATATGAATTTGGATTTCCAACACTGTAAATATGCTAGCCCAAGTCTAGTTTGTCAAAATATTTCCCTGGAATAAATTAGTGACACTCTTACAACACCTTGCTAAAATCATAAGGATTAGAGTACTAGAAAACTTCACCAGGATTGCAATGGATTATTGTTGAGTTTCACAACAAGTAGGTTGTGTTTAAGTGATGAGACCCGCATGCGAATGGGGGTTTTCCTAGTTCTGCAGAGAGGGGGGATTGTCCTATCTATTAGGATAGGGCCTCATCCATCATTAGCTAGTTCAAAATATAGAATAATGGGCCCCAAACCATCATTACCTTGATTAACATCCTCTTATGGCTTCTTCCTTTCATATAGAGTGCAAATAAGTTGTATAATGTTTTTGTTATGTTATCATTGTGGAGTGATACAAGGCCACGATGGTGACATTATTGTATTTCAAACAACTTGGAAAACTCTATGTTGTGGCCTCCCAACAAAATATATACAATGTGCATAAGGAGTGGGAGACGATCAATAGGGGACTCCCTTCTCATAGATCCCCCTATCAAATTCTCTAGTGTGGGAACAAATGCACCACATATAATGACATCTTTTACTATGTGAAAATAATTTAACTATACAAATTAGAACAATACGAGGTTTATCTCTACTCTAAGGGTTTCTTTATTGTTAAGTTTTCCAATATTTTTGATTATCATAAATTGTTAGAGGAGTGCCCTTGGTTTTGTAGTAGAGTGGGCCTCTTTGTTATTCCATTGTTTCCTGGTGTTTTTATCAAAAATAACCATGATACAGTCAATGAAACAATGCTAGATATCACTAAAATAAAGGTTAGGGTAGCTTAAACAATATACCATTCTTTCGCTCCTTGCCCTCAGTCTCAGCTGGCCTTCGATGGTCTCACCTACATGTATTAGTATCAATATTTAATGGCCCTCGATGGTATCATGCAAAGGTCTTGGTCTCAGATCGGATGGCCCTTAGTCTCGATATCGACCTTCTATCACAATCACAGAGAGTCGAATTGAAGGGTGTCGATATTCTATCCCAAATAACATCTACACCCGCAAATTGTAGAGTGTCAACCTTCTATCGCAATCACATACACCCACGAAGTACAACAAGTTGTATTCGTAAGTATGTCAACAGTCTTGAGAAAGGAAAACCATGTCTATCCAATAAATACAAAGGTTAATTCAATATGGAAGAAGGAATAATAATCAAACTAATACTGTAGAAGGAAAAACTAAAATCCAACTAAAAAGGAATATGAAAAACACTTAAAAGGAAGGCTATAAAGTACTTGAAAGGAAAGCTAGAAAGTCCAAGTTAAGGGATCATATAAGCCAATGACCAATCCCTACTTATCCTGACAGTGGAAATCTAGGGTGCAATACTGCAAGGAGGAAAATCCATGTGAGGAAATATATATTTCTTCATCCCAAGAAGTAAACTTGCGTGAAAATAAAGTTGCATTTACCTAAGCTAGTCTAAGGGTGTAACATCCCTGACCACCTAGGTCGAGCCATGCTACTCCAAAAAATGCTTTTATTCTCTGCTCAACATACTATAACACACCCAACATCCAACTAAACTATGCCACATAAATTTTTTGAACTGCATGCAATTAAAACATATACACACATAACTCTTGCAGAACTTTATATATAAAATGTAAACAAAAAATTTCATTTTGTAAATGCATGAATTCATATTGAAATAACATTAAACATATACATGCAACATATACATAAAATACCCATAAATATAAATACCATTACAAACCACAAATAGGATAAACCCATAAAAATAAACACATAAATAATAATGCAGCATGCAATTTATCACACAATTGACACTTATATTGGTAAGAATATCACCAACTGCATGCAGACCTTGCACGAACCTCCCAGCCTTAGAGCACACTACTCATCACTCTCGGCAGTGGTTCACCCTTGATATGGGACTAAGCTCCACCCGAGTAAATGGATTCCTAACCAGGATGATGTATCATATACAACATGAAAGAATCTGTCACAGGTGCCAACTCAAAATAATAGCCTATAGTCCCTCATTCCCCACATGCCTGTCCCACCCCAGGAAGTGTTCCCCTTCTCTACTCAATAGTTCCTCGGCTGCCCCAATTCCTTTCTGGGCTTCAACAACAGGCTGAACAGGAAGTCTCAGATCACTGTAGGTGTAGTTTAACACCTTCAAGAAATAAATTACCAACAATTCTCTCACCCATAGAGAAATTGTTCATGGGCTTGTGTTGGGCTCTAAAGATGTCCTAAAAACAACCTGTATGCATCAGCCAAAGGTAGGCACTGGCACAAGCATTTTAATTGTCGCCTACGTAGGTTCTTGCCTTCTATTTTCAACACCCAACCTCTAGAGATGCAACACCTGTAAAGGAACAACAATCGTAAAGGGAATGACAGTTGTTCTATTCAAAGGAACAACACGACCTACAAAAGGAACATCAATCAGAACAAAAGGAACAATAGTCGTTACATTGGGCCGAACTAATGTTGAATTAATTCCATTGTAGTATTTTCCCAACTATCTAATTTGTCAACCCGGGGTTCGTAAACTGACGAAGCACACACAAAGTATATGCAAGATTGAAGCAGGACTAATCCAATCTAATGTTTAAGCTACAAATGAAATTGAATCATTAATCTAACACATGACTGAAATATAATCATTAATCTAACACACGACTTGGAATTGAATTAATCTAGTTGCGTAAATGAAATTAATTCAAGAATGAGAAGTTGCGTGAAGGAATTAATCTAAAAATGGAGAACTACATGAAGGAAAAACAAGTAAAACATGTGAAGAGTTAAATAACACAACAACATATGTGAGCTCATGCCAATGAAGCAATATTCTATTACAATAACCAAATCAATCTTCATAACAAAATAATAAAAGCATGAAAACCAAAACCATGATTCAAAGCTAAGAATCCCTTTCTCTTTCAAATCCTAATGACTACCATTAATGCCTACTTTAATTCTCTACTTACAACTGAAATCTCATGAAGAGAGAGCACTCTCTTTTATACATGATAGCCTTGAAGATAAGATAACCATCTCATTATTACAGATCCACTTTTCTCTCAACCTATTTCCCATTATTAAAAAATACAATCCCTTTAAATCCTCACACATATCTCTCATATATCTTAGATAAGATATTCCAACCAAATCTCCATGATCTTCTCCTTGGAATGGGCTTGAATTATCTCCTCACATATTGAAATGGTGGAGGAAGTATTCGAGAAGGCTTTTGAATTAATCCTTCACATATTCCTACACATTACAAAGATCACACATATTTGAGATATATATGAAAACATGTCAATTTTCTAACGTTTAATCACAAATTTCCTTGTAATACTAAAATGAATAAAGTGGAGAACAATAAGGTGAAACCCAAGTATATTTATGGAAATGATATTGTGAAAGGTTAATGGGGCGATGAAATGTGAATAATGATGAAGGGAAAGATGGATGAGAATAGGACATTTCTGAGCCCCAACATATGGCCCAACTTAACTTGTTGCATGTCCTCATGCAACCATGCATGGATCTTCTCAAGAAATTTTGACATTTGGATGCTAGCTTTGAGTGATTATAATGAATGTTTCCAGGATGGGATTTACATGAGTAACAACTCCCATTTTCTTATGGTTGGTTCTTGTGTGACAACCATGAATATAAATAATGTTGGTTTGTGTTAACAACATTCATTTTGTTTATTTTTTCTCTTGCTGTTATGATAATAATTTTCCCATAGTCTTACTGGAAAATATATGCTATAAGTGTGCATAAGGAAACATCACTGAGCATAAGAAAGCCCTTTTTGTATATTTGTGAATCATACTAATATGTATATCAATGTTTATAAAGCAAAGTACAACATAGTATAGTTGGAAAAGAAATGTTCATAAATGGTAAATGAGACGAAAAAAATGGAATAATGATGGCGGAAAAGTGGAGTGATAATAGTAAATAATGTCCCCTACCCCCCAGCTGAACTGGTTGCATGTCCTCATGCAACGTGGCATAAGTCATAGAAGTGAAAAGGAAAGGGAACTTGGTGAAGGAATTTTCCAAATTATTCATTGCTAGCAGTTGAGGAATTACATGATTAAAGTTTAGAAAATAACGTTCCTCCACCTACCCAAAATGTTGATGAACTATGAAATAGGAATATGACTGAGGCGACTGCTAGAGCATGGAATATGTCGCTACTACAGGATCATGTGAAAAGTGACCGATGTTGTAGATGCGATTGTTCTCTGCTGGATCAGAGAATGTGAAGTGGAGGGATTTGAACTGCTGTTGAATGAATCACGGAAAAGAGAAAGTGTGAAAGTGGAACTGTAGTACTCTTAGATAGAAATAGTCATGCTGCTGTAAATACTGATAGAGTCATGAAAAGTTTATAGTCTTCAGCCACTGCTAAACCTGATGGTACAATTCTAATCATGCGAATAGATGTGTCGGTGTCGAGCATGATGAGAAGTCATTGGATTACCGACCAATGATGAATGTCGTTAACCAATGTGAGGAAAATCATCATTGATGTCAATGAGTGCTAAGGTACCTGAGTACATCTTGCGAAGTGCGAATGATTGAGCTAATGTCGAGCCACGTGCATGATCTAACAATCAAGGGACATTGATGTATTCCCATGATTTTCAGCGAGAGAACTTGCCATTAAGGCATGCAAGCCTCCAGGTACTAAAAAATGGACTCTAGTCTATATCCTAGATAAGGTGTTGAGGTTGATGGGGCAAGACTTGTTGAAATGTGGGCCTTAAGGAATCCCACATCAGTCAACGCGAGTTTGGATAAAAAGAGTGGTAGGAGTATAAATGAAAAGATGTCAGTCGTAATAGTGTGTATGGCAAGGCAATGTAGTCATGGAAAGGGAGATGGATAGTTTGATTGACAAGGAAAACTGAAATGAAAAAGCTAAAGAGATGTATGGGACTCAGAAAGATAGGCATGTGCGAAGTCATGACGGATAAGGCAATGAAATATGGGCTTCAACACAGGGATGACCGGTCTACTTTGAAGGAGAAATGGAGGAAGACATTCATGACGCAAATGGGTTTAATGAATGGTCATTGTGTAACAAAAAACACCATGATGTTTAAGACAAGAATCAACTCCTTCAAGAAATCAATAAGACATGCTTTTTTCTTTCAAAAGTTTTTGTGATTTTGAAAATCACTTCAGCAGCAAGATGCGATCGGCCGTGCACCTAAAAACACTTAGTACAAATCCTGCATGAAAACTTGTGAGATGTTCGAAGAAAAACAAAACATGCAGAAAGAAGGACAAATGTGACAAAGTAAATAAAATGCGTTTTATACCTCTTGTCGTGATCGTTGCGTGCAAGTTTGTATCATCATCGATCTCTTGCTTAAGTGACTCCAAGAAATAATTTTACATAAAAAAACATTACTTTGATAGTGTTTTCAAGAATTTATTTGAAATGTCCATTTGCTAAAAAGTTTTATTTTTCATGTTTTAAAACAAATAATTTTTTTTGTTTTTATTGTGATCTTTTTATAATGAAAACAATACAACCAAAACAATTCTTTTGATTATTATAAAAAAATATTTTTAAAACAAATAATTAAGTTTTATTTTTCATGTTTTAAAACAAATTTTTTTGTTTTTTGTTTTTATTGTGATTTTTTTAAATAAGAAAAAAACAAAATAAAAGAAAAGAAAAAAAAAATATTTTGTTATTATAAAATAGAACAAAAGAATAATGCCGGTTGACTCTCAATTTTTTTTTTTATACCTGGGCGTCACCATGAATGCCCCAATGGATAGGAGAAATTTGTAGTGATCAACATCCATTCTCTGTCTACATTTCTCATACAGGATCGACATCCATTCTGTTTCTGCGTTTCTCATACAACATATTGTCAGGATCTATGTCTTGTATCCGGTGAAGTGCTATCATTGTCTTCATTGTCATCCTCCTCCTGGTCATTAATTCCAACCAAAGCCATCATTTGAGCTATCAATAACGGTCTTCAGCTTCCTGAAGTGCCCTGACATATGCTTCATCACTTTCAAATAAAGATGCATCAACCTCTTCATGGTCACCATCAACCAATGGGCATATACGCCAGTTCTTGCAAAGCCCATGCAAGGGCCAAGTCTGAATCTTCTTAACTAAGGGTAGTGGAAGGTTGCCTTGAAGATTGCTCAAATTCTAAGTCTAACACTGAACTCGTAGATGTTTCTCAACCCAAATACAAATATTCACCCAATCAGACTAGATTGGAACAGGTACTCGGGCCAGGCATGTATTCCATTTGCACCACCCACCGTTTTCATTTGGGGTAGGGGAATTTGATCATCCACTCCATCCCAACGATTGCAACGCATTCTAAATATTAGATGACACATCTGATTAGAAGTGCCTCGTTCTGTATGCTACGTCTGAGACTTGCACATCAAATTCAACAGAAAAAACAACATCGTTCTCTGCAACCAAAGAATTGACACATATTCATCAGATTTATCATTGATATCAGCCAATTCGAGCACTTAAGCAATTGATCTATCTTTTCAGCTTCATCATGTAAGTTGAAGGTCTAGTTCTTCTTTTGAGAGAGATATCTATCCACCCCAATTAAAGAAAGATAATGTATAACAACATAATATTATATGATGATGAGTCTCATGTAGTCAACTTCTTCTCTTTCTCTCGGATTTTGTTAAGCTCTCTATGCTCGACCTCCGACAGCTTCGCGAAATTTCATTCCCCAAAATCAGAATCCACTCACTATTCCTTTATCTCTAGTTCTTTCTTCATGAAATCCATCACCACATGAACAAAAAATTCAATGTCGGTCCCATAAGATTGATGACTTGTAGTAATGAATTTGTATAATGTAATAACTCAAAGTCTCCAAGAAACTTGGAAAGAAACGAGAAGTATTAGTATTAGATTCTTGCTCTACCAACGTTACAACAGTTGGAGCCAAGCCTTTGACCATTCTTATAAGCCGATATCGATGGTTACTCGTACTCGTACTCTCATCAGGTATATGATGGAGCAATACATGAAAATTTATAGCCAATGCTTCCCCAGGTCGAATATGAAGCATATCGACATGAACGTCAGATACAAATAGAGGCAAAGCATGAAATTCAAAAGGAACTTGATAATTTTCTAAACTGAGATTCCTCATTACCTTAGATCATGCTAATCAATAATATGCTTTTTAAATCGATTTGAATTTCATGGCGGCTGGCTAATATTTTCATAATTGATGGACCATAATAATGTCTAGTTATGCATTTTAACCAGATCGAAATCCTTGATTTTAGATATGATGTGGAGGCTAACGGTATGGGAATAATATCACCAATGTAGAAGTAGATCGTTGCAAATCAAATTGATACAATCAAATCAGATTTAGTCTCGCAACCTCCGGCAAAAAACTCTGTATTCTGTTTGAAAGTACAAGTGGATGTCATCTGGCAAAAATTGCATTAAATAATGTTCATGCATTGTTGGAACTAATAACCGCCTTCATTCCACTCTACTACTTTCCGTTTGACCTTTTCCTTCTTCTTTTTTTACCGTCTGTAGAAAAAGTGAATACAATGAACATGCTCATAATGAAGGCCATAAAAAAATGTTGTGATGCACAATGATCCCCTGGGGTGTTTTAAGATTAGGAAGATATCTTTAGATACCCACAAATGTTCTCCATAAACCTTTTTCTTTCAACCAATATGACTGTACTTTTAGATAGGAAAAAAAAATGAGACTAGCGAGAGCACCATTTTCTTCCATAAGTTGTTTGCCTTGACTTTACATCAATGAATGTACTAGGTAGACAAAAGGCAGTTTACCACATCCACAAAGCAGAGTCAAAGTAGATACTGGGCACAAAGGTAGAGGTTATATGGAAAATATTTGTCTTGGTATAACAGATTTAGAATTTGCAAATTTCTTATTTGTTCGATCAGGTTTATGCATGGTTTCTGTGCATTCATGATATTTTTGTTTGCTTGTAGGGTTATTTCTAGGTGTCTACAGGATAAGAAACAAAGGAAAAAAAAAACATGACGCGCAAACCAGGCTGAAGTTTAGAATAAGAAGAGTGCAGTCATGAAGTTATTTCAACTGTTGTTTCAGCTTGGAGTTTCTACACAACTCTTATCTTGTATGAATTGCAAACCTTATTCATTTACATTATTATTATTATTATTATTTTATTATTATTATTATTAATTTTTTTTTTTTTAAATGTACTTATTGTTTTATTGCAAATGGAGGATGCACAACTTTTCATTTATTTCTTCTGTTATGTTTTTTTTTTTTAATTAAAGAATAAAATAAAAATTTATTTTGCAAGCTTGAAAAAAAATAATTTTTTTTTGAGCAAATGGAAGATAAAAAATAGATTAGGTGAAATTTTCTTTTTGTCAATTACTTGATATTACTGAAATCAATCAGTCAATCATCCTATTTTATGATCCTCGCGATCACACGAAGTGCGAAGGAGAGCATACTTATTCTAAAAAAATAAAAAAACTTGAAAACAAAATCCTACCTACACTACGCTAATTAGAAATGAGAAAGTAGTTACGTATAATCAAAGAGCCAATGTAGCCATGCACGCACTAGTAATAAAAAAATGTTATCTTTCAATTTAGCAATTGACAGTCGAGAATGTGTATGAGCATGTGAAATTAGTTGCTAAGGTTCTAAATTAACAAAATAAAAAGGAAACCTAAGTGGAACTAACCTAGTACTTTCTTGAAACCAACGTTTGATCAGGATTTCGTAGGCATAATTTGTCTTACTTAGATCATGTTGCAGCTTCTCGTTGTCCTCCTCGACCTCCTGCTCACCTAATTGTTCTTTATTAAATATACAAGATTCTTCATATGTTTATTCTTCGCTCGCCTCTGGAGGATTAATTAAGCTTCTAGCTACTGTCAAGATCTCCTCTTCCAGAGAAGAGGAGATCCCAACTTTTGCTAGGACCTAAGTGAGTTGTTCCAAGCTTAAAATCATTGTTAAACCATGTTGAAAAAAAGGATTCTTACAACACCCAAAACCGAAATGAAAAAAACTTGAATAAAAAAACTCTTACTGAAATGGAAAATAATTACTCTTCACAGTTGCGGAAATTAAAACATTATTGATAGTTGGTAGGGACAGTGAGGAATCTACATTGAAGCAGCTCTATGACCCTTAGAACCAACACATGTAGATCATGCTTGCAGAATTGAAATTTACACTAACTTGCAGGAATTGAAATTTACAGTACCCTACATGTCCTTACCCATATGTCACCTCAGAGTTAGGAGCATGTCTAATCACACTTGCATGAAAAAGTAATTTAAACTACCACACTTGCAGGAATTGAAATTTACACTACCCTACATGTCCTCACCCATATGTCACCTTAGAGTTAGGATCATGTCTAATTACACTTGCATAAAAAATAAATTTAAACTACCACACTTGCAGGAATTGAAATTTACACTATGCTACATGTCCTTACCCATATGTCACCTCAGAGTTAGGAGCATGTCTAATCACAGTTGCATGAAAAAGAAATCTAAAATCCAATCCATAGTGCTTCCCCGAAAACAGTGCCAAAATGTTGGGCTCTAAAGATGTCCTAAAAAAAACCTCTATGCATCAGCCAAAGGTAGGCATTGGCCCAAGCGTTTTACTTGTCGCCTACGTAGGTTCTTACCTTCCGTTTTCAATACCCAGCCTCTAGAGATGCAACACATGTAAAGGAACAACAATCGTAAAGGGAACGATAGTTGTTTTATTCAAAGGAACAACACGACCTGCAAAAGGAACAATAATCAAAACAAAAGGAACAACAATCGTTACATTGGGAGGAACTAATGTTGAATTAATTGTATTGTAGTATGTGCCCAACTATCTAATTTGTCAACCTGGGGTTCGTAAACTGACGAAGCACACGCAAAGTATATGAAAGATTGAAGTGGGACTAATATAATCCAATGTTTAAGCTACAACTGAAATTGAATCATTAATCTAACACACGACTGAAATAGAATCATTAATCTAACACACGACTTGGAATTGAATTAATCTAGTTGCGTAAATGAAATTAATATAGGAATGAGAAATTGCGTGAAGGAATTAATCTAGAAATGGAGAACTACATGAAGGAAAAGAAAGTACAACATGTGAAGAGTTAAATAACACAACAACATATCTGATATCATGTCAATGAAGCAATCTTCTATTACAATAACCAAATCAATCTTCATAACAAAACAATAAAAGCTTGAAAACCAAAACCATGAATCAAAGCTAAGAATCCCTTTCTCTTTCGAATCCTAATGACTACCATTAATGACTACTCTAATTCTCTACTTACAACTGAAATCTCATGAAGAGA
>JZKD02S1668074.1:46849-63986 GCA_000966675.3 Picea glauca
AGACTCTCTAAACATGAAAAACCCCTGAGTTTTCTCTCTTTTGACTCGTTAAACAAACATCGAAAGACCCATATGGGACCAAACCTCTCCTTCTTAGGGTTCGTTAAAAATACTTCGAGGGACTCATCCGAAGGATGAGCTTACATCAACAAGAATATGTTATCCTCCTCGAGCTTGCGTAAAAATAAATAGGTACTCGCCAAAAATGGTGGGGGGGGAATTTGGGAAAGAAATGTGTCTCTGTATTTGTGTTAGTGGCAATAATAGTCACTCTTGAACATCACACCCTTTCATCATTGTATCCGGGTTGGGAAATCCATTTGTCTCTCGTTTGGCCTTCCGCAAGTTCAGATCTTGGGTCGTCCTTGTGTAAATGTTGCCAAGACCATTATTGTGTCATTCATATGTTCAAGAGAAATCCAACCCTAAACAATCCCTCTATCGAGTTGGCCATCTACAATCATAAATTCCTACCATGTCGGCTTCCCCTGTGTCAGTTTCAAATCATTTTAATACTTTGATCTACCTCAAATCTATTACTTGTTTCATGTCATTGATGAGGGATACATCAAGGACCTCCTGTGATGAGTCTTTTTGTGTCGAATTCAATTGATTATCCATGAAAAAGACTTAAAAATCATTTAGTACCTTAGATCTTGCATGCCTTAATGGTAGGTTTCTTCCCTTTCAATAGTGGGTTCACATCATTTACCCCTAATCGAGATATTCCATCGAGTGTTCAACTTCAACTCATTTATTCACATTCATTGGATTGTACTAAGGTACCTTGGGGGTCATTGACATCAATGGTGATTTCCCTCGCACTTGTTAACATTTTTCATCAAGGGCTGGTAATCAAGTGGTTTCTACCATGTTCGACTTCAGCACCTGTAATCATATGGCTAGATTCGTACTTACGGACGATGGGATTGAAGACCTTGGATCTTATAATTTTGGTCCAGGTTGCGATGGAGTATTCATGATTTGTATTGACACATAAATACACTTTGTATGTCTCATGGCTATGTCCGAATTTGATTTTTCTAGAGCATATATCCACAGTGTAATCCTAGTGGCTATGCAGAATATTAATGGCGTGGATCCATAGTGTATAATTGGTGGCCATGACTGACATTTCTTATTTAAATCACTTGTAGTCTGAGCATGGTAATTCCTATCTTAGAAATGGTATGATATTATGCATATTCTTGTTTGTTTGTAGGTTCCCAATTGGTTCTCTCATTGTTTCCGACACACACACATTCTACAAAGTATTCTGGTTGTCATGAGTTCTGGCCTCATACTTTGGGGGGCATTCTGTTACACATTTGTTTGGTCACCCCAATGATCCTTTTACAACATGTGTTCATGTTCCAAAAATAGCCTTCCTTCATGAGAAAAGTGACTTGATTTCTCTTCTCAAAAACCCTATTAAAGAAGATTGTCATAGGTTGCACTATACATAGAGTGTAGTGATGCCTAATCACCTCCCTATGCCCTAAAAATGCTTTATGACATCACCACAGGCTGTCCTATACCTAGGGTGTGGCAATGCTAAAAGACTAAGAAAAGGTCGAGCTTCACGAAAGTTCTAGAATAGGATCTTCTAGAAGATGAGGTGGCTTTCGAATAGAGGGGATCTTACTTGCTTCTCTGATTTGGTGGGATCATCCTAATCTCTTTAACCATCTCTATTTCCCCTATATAAAGAGGGATTTCTCATGGAAAAGGCTAAGATTAATGAAGGTTGAATAGGTTAAGAATTGTGTGAGGAATTCTACTTCAGTTCATGCTTGAGGGCTTCATCTTGGTTCATCAAGTCATTGTGGATCTTCTTCATGCAAATTTGGAGCAAGTGTGTGTTGGAGCAAAGGGCCACTAAAAGGGGACCTTGCAACATCAAGGCTTTTGGTTGTATCTTCCACTTTTACTTAATATAATACAATGGCATGTTTCTTTCCCATAAAACCATTCTCGTTTTATTGTATGATTCCTTGATCACATGCATAAGTTTTCATTAAGTATACTATTGTTGCTTTCACTTTGGTTGGTTTGTGTTCCCTTGCAGATCCAATATCATAGGAGAACTGGAGTAGAGAGAGGACAACAAAGTTATAAGGAAGTGATATTTAAATGTTATGTCACTCATCTCTTGTTTGATAGTAAATTCAATGATTAGAGCTTAGGGAAAGAATCATGTCCTGTCTTGTTTTTTTCTAGATATAGGTGGGTCTAGGGAGATCAGTTTATGTGAACATTACCGATTAATCCAATAATAGCTAAGGTTGGAGAATCTCACAAGATCTGCATCAGAACATAAGACATTAGCAAGAATGATGATCAAGATAGGGATCCCCGTCCCAAAAAGCAGTCCATCTCCTCTCCCATAAAAGGTGATCCCACCCTGGAAAAAACTATGACTAGGATGAAACCATGAACTCTTGTTATTCTTGAGGAATGGAGTTAGGAGGCTTCTTGGCATGATTTAGAGAGGGATGTCTCTCAGAGCACAACAACTAGAAAAATTGGGCATCACTCAAATATAAATGAAAGGGAGGAGGAATCTGATTGAGATAAGGAGCTCAAAATACAAACCACCTTGGATGGAACTTTCAAAAAAGATGGCAAGGGAGGGTTCTCTCAAGGAAATCCTCAATCCTCAAAAGGAGTGACCCAGGGTAGTTCTCAGCGCTCAAAATGGGGGAAAAACAAACCCTTAGGTAAATAATGAAATTGATCTCCTGGAATTGCAGAGGTTTGGGGAGCAAGGAAAAAAGAGAAGCTACGTGAAAAATTATCACAGTGGATAAACCTCAAATCCTTCTTATCTAGGAGACAAAAATGAGGGACGATGTTGTCCTTTAGGAGATAAGTCATATATGGAAAGTAAGAAAAGGTGTAATTGTAATACCCTTGTTTTCCCTAGCTTGTAATTAATCATTAATTATGATTACCATGTTATGTCATGTGAGCAATGTAAATGTATTATTGTTTAGATTGCCAATAACTGATTGTGCGGGTGAAGCCTTGAAGTATTGGCCATGATATCACTAAAGGAAAGAGTGAGGAAACTATTGAGAGGGTATTTTATGTCAAAATGACCCAAATTATCTTTGTTGAAATAATAATCCTCATCCTGATCCCTAGGAAAAATCAGTTAATGATAAAAGGACTGGTGGTTGAACAATCAAATACCCCAATGAATGGAAGCATGGAGGGTCTGGCTGAGGACACAGAAAAATGTTAGCCTGAAGTACCACAGAGTGCAGTTTCCTATAGGCCCAGATTGACTTGAGTTCCTTTTGACAAAAGGAAGAGGAAAGGTCCATAATCCTTCCTAGGGAGGAAAAATGCATGCAAGAATACACACGAAAGGAGACAAGAAGAGACCATTCCCATAGGGGGGGTGCGACCGAGATATGTTGAGAGAAAGAGAAGAACTGAGAGATTAAAATTGTTCTGGTTACAGGAGAGAATGGAAAGATGACTCCTTAGAGATGAGGTCTGCAAGCTTAATGTCAAGGAACCATTTGATAAACCTCGCAGAGGCGGTGACAGAGAGAGAATCTCTGAGAAATTGCAGGATTTTCCCCTAGTGATATCATGGCTTGGCACGGGGGTGGATAGAGTGCTAAGGGTGAATTCCTATGAGCCTACGGTTGGGTGGAGAGGTGAACACCCACATTCAGTAGGATCGTTTCCACTTGTAATAGATAAGTATTCTCATACCCTATGAAATTGAACTGTAACAGTAAATTAAGGTTGAATATCCAGTGAATGTTTCAGGGATGTGCATGTTTGTTTGATGATTTGACTATTTTTCTTTATTTTTCTTGATTGTGTATTTAATAAAGTAAGGAACTATATGGTTTGAACATGATTTGTACACATAAATTCTTGAGCCCCCTGTAGTGGCTCAAATTAAAGGAAATAAATTGTGATTTTGTTGACCATAGGCACAGTTTCATGTATGCATGTCTATACTTCCAGTTGTTTTGGGTCTCATGGAAAAAGGGTCGATTAAACTCAGGAGAGGTAGTGCGAGGGTGAATAGAGCCTATGCTATTTGTGTATAGGTTAAGAAATATCTAAGTTCTAAATTTCAGGAGAAGAGCAAGAAGTGCGCCCACACTTCATTCGAATTATTTGTAAGCTCAAAAGGTATAACGCTTGTAAAATGTAGACAAAGGCCACAACCTATGAAAAACATGGTTTAAATCCCTTGTTTAAGGGAAGTGGAGCCATGAAGTACAAAATAAGCCACAACAGTCGTTGACCTAGATGTAAGGATAGATTTGGGCTGTTAGATCATACTCAAAAGGAGCTAGGACTCCGGGAGTTCGGAGCTTCGAGACTCCAGAGTGTTTTGGGTGATGGACATCATGAGTCAAAACCGTCGAAGATTCAAACCTATGAAGTCGCCTGGTTAATAAATATTATTAATTACATTAAGTTATAATTAACATAATATAAATGGGTCTCCTTCGAAACTCTGGGACTTTGGAGGTCGAAGAGGGGAATGAGTTATGAGTGTAGCCTCTGGAGCTTGAAAAAGTTCCATAGGACCAGGACCATGGAACCCTTTTCTACACTCAAAAAGGAGCTAAGTTATTCAAGGCTCCGAAAGTCCAGAGCTTCAAGGTGAATGAAAATTGCAATGCCCTAAATGTGTCGAAGATGACCTATCAGACCAGTAACTTGGAATTTGACAGACAATTGGCGGTCATTTACCCGTTATCATGGGATTCATCCCCTTATTAAACCCCAATCCACTTCTCGGTCGCAAAGTAACACGAGTCGTAAATGTGAGGATATTCAGGATCTCCCCTGACCATTGGACCTATGTCGTGGTCAGTCTAGCGTTGACCACTCTAGGAGAAAAAGGGTTTTAAATGGTAGGAACCCCCAAATGTAGAACTCATGAAGTGACAAGGATCGTACATCTGAGTGTATTTATGATTTCCCCTGACCATTGGATCTACGTCATGGTCAGTCTGGATTTGACCACTTCGAGAGAAAAAGGGTGTTAAACAGGTGGAACCCATGAATTTAAAACTCACAAAGCGACAAGGACCATTGATTCAAGGATAATTCGGGATCTCTCTTTGACCGTTGGATATATACAGTGGTCAGTCTGACGTTGACCACTTCGGGAGTAAAAAGAAAACTAAACAAAAAAACTGTGAACGTTGAAGTCACGAAGCAACGAAGGCCATATATCTAAGGATCCATGTGGACCTATCTCGACCATTAGATAAAGGATATTGGAAGGTTGGCTAGACAGAGTTAGGAACTTCAGAGCTCCAGGAAATTCTGCTGGTAGGAGAAGCATGATGTTCCAAGAGATTGTCAACCCAGAGTGACGTGGCATGATGATGTCACCTAGGGTGACATGGACCCATATTATGCATGCCACATGCCATCTTGATTCATGATTTTTACAGACCTTATGTGCAAAATGGAACTTGACACATGTCACTCATTGATTGGGCCACATTTCATCTCTATATTTTTCCACATGTCACCGCCTGGTGCGTAGTTGCTTGACCTAATGGCTAATGGGACCCTAGGAGTTCGGGAGTTTGAAACTTTGAAAGGCTTAGGGTGTTAGAAAATATGCTCCAATAGGGCCGAAGGTCGAATCCATGTGGAAAGATTCTGGGGTTTTTGGACTCTGAAGGATATGTGAGTAGAGAAAAGGGCATTCAATGTAGAAGCACCGAATGTCAAAATCCCTTAAGCCTATGTGTTGAATGAGGCTGAATCACAATCTTTGTATTTAATGGTGGATTGATATCCATTGTATATGCAAGAGTGCTAGGGAACTCTAGGACTTCAGGACTCTGGGAATGTTTTAGACATGGACAGGAAGGATGAAGGGTCGAAGGCCTAGTAATCACAAAGGCACGGGGAAAATTCCCGGTGACCGCCCCTCCAATGGCCATGTCATCGCTAAAGGATGAAAACCTTGGTCCATTTTTTTCCTTGTGGGATGGTACAAATGAGGTGAACCCGCGTGGGTGCCATGTGGCCTTTGACCAATGATTCCTGAAGAACTCTGGAAGGGCATAAATTCCAATCCATAGTTCTTATTTGAGCATGGTAACAGTCATTGGAAATCTCTTGATGAGAAGAAGATGATTGAGATCTCGTGAAGAGGATTCGAGATGATTGAGAAAAGTGAAATTTTGATGGCCCATCCCTCAAAAGGTACTATAGGGGTTGGGTGTGTTACAAAGTGGTATCAAAGTAGGAAACAACACTTGGCCTGCTTGGGCTCACAAAATATTCAAGTAATTTTTTTTCTTTCTTATAAAACTTTAAGGGGGAGGGCACCCTGCCCTACCCTATATGGAAGAGCATGATTCAAACATGGGCCTGGATGGGTCAGAGAATAGTCATAAGACTAGTTTACCAAGGCTAATATGAACCTGTTGAGATTATTATTGTCGTATGGAAATTATCTGCATAAGTTCCTTGAGGAGAAGGATGCAGATTAAAATTCAGTTTGGATTTTACCCAATGAGATTGAATCATGCTAGATTGTGGAAGAAGAAGCCTATCATTTCTTTTGGGAAATGATAGCCAGTCCTACAAAAGTGGGATTATGCTGAGAGGAATTAATAATAAAACTTTGATGCAAATGACATAAACTTTTTTTAAGTAATACTTGAGTCCAGAGGGAAAATGGACTGAATAGGTGGCGAAAATTGCCTAAAAAGTGGGATTATGAAGCCTATGTTAATTAAAATTGTCGATTAAATTAAGTATTTGGAATTGGGAGTACAATCCTCCATGTTTAGAGGCCTTATGAAAGTAGGTGATATCAACCTACTTGACCTGTCATAACCGAAAAAATTCCTATTGGGGTAACACTCTTTGTAAAATAAAAGAAGTCATGTGGACTAAGAATGAACCCCATGAAAGAAGTGAAATGACATGAGCAAGTTCAAAATCTCATGGTTGTGTTAGGGGAATGTGTATCCCTATTAACTTATGGGAATGTCTATGCAAGAGGAATAGTTCTAGTGACCATTTTCTGAAAAGGGAGAGCATGTGAAACTCTCTGGTTTCGAAGGGAACTAAGAAACAAATTTATTTCTAAGTATGGGAATTGTTGGGCAACATTTTTCTAATCAACGTGATAAATGGAGCTGCAGAAATTTGGAGTGATTGAGTGATAAATCACCATAGACTCCCTTTCTTGGTGGATATATGATCCAGGTGGATATCGGTGGCCACACACCTTTTCCAACTAACTCAAAATAGTTTTTTTCCAATTTTGACAATTTACCATTTTTAGCAGTTTTTAACTTTCGAGGCCATTTTGAGGGCCTAAATGAAGGTTTTTAGGGATCGAGATTATCAATGATGTACAAAGGCATGATTGAGCCCCCAAAATGAATCTTCTCGATGATACCTTTACAACGAGCTATTATACCCCTAAAACGAAGATCGTATGCAAAGGTTACAACCCCAGGAGGTTGATGTACTAACTTTCCCGAATAGGACCCACATGACTTTTGGTGCTTCATATCCTAGAGTTAGATTTTTGGATGTCTAGGGGTTTGGGCATTCTTTTTTATTGTAAAAGGGTTTTCAAAGCCTCATTGTAATCATCTTCTTGCGAATGCGAGTAGTCATCACATCTCTTCTCACAGATAAGATGCCACCATTCTAGCGAGTCTTTCACTCTGTATTTTTACAGTCTCTGTACATTTATTTCATTAATAGAAATAGTGTATTATTGTATATATGTATTTATCGTTGCATATATGATACATTTATGTTATATTATTGAATATATGTGATATCTCTTTTCATTTCTTTATTATATCTCCGCTCTCATTTCGTGCCGAAAATAATCTGGATCAATGGTATCAGAGAAGGATGCTCTTGATCATTTTTCAGTGCATGTCCATGACGAGGTATGAGTATATAAAGTTGGATCTTGATATTGTCCCCGATAATCTCTCTCACACACCCAAGAAACCCTCAATGGAGAAATAAAATAAAAAATATGGAGAAGACAATCCTATCAGTATGTTGCTTGAGCAAGCTCTCACACGACAAAGGGACGAAATGATGGAGAATTTTTCCCACATCCTTCAACGCCTGCCAATAACAACAAGCACATATTCATCATGCGACCACTTTGGAGGCACCTCTCCTTTCAAGGTACAAGTTAATTTTTATATTCTTGTATTTGAAGGACAGATAGATGAAAAATCCCTAGACAAATGGTTAAATCTTCTAGAAGGTTATTTCTCTGTTCACAATTTTTCCGACAGAGAAAAGATCACCTTCTCACTCCTTAAATATCTCCCCCATGTCAAACATTGGTGGGAAAATTATTGGGAGCAAATTTCCATAGAGGAGTCTGGAATACATGGGGTCGAGCCCACTTGGGATTTTTTTGTGGATGCGGTAAAGGAACAGTATTACTCTGTTGGCAACTATGAGGACCAATACATGAGATGGACCACACTACAGCAAGAGAGGAGCCAAGCAATTCCAGAGTTCACCAATGCCTTCCATACCTTGCACACCAAGTTGGGTATCAAAGACTCTGAATGACATTTGGTTCTAAAATACCATGGGGCTCTACACAGATACATCCAAACTGAAATGGATTTTCTGAACATCTCATCACTCGGTGTTGCTTATCAATATGTTGTTAAAATCGAGAAGAAAATTTAAGCACCGGAACAAATGGGAGTTCGGATCTACAAATCCGCAGCAACCAAAGGATGAAAAAGATGACCCTAACATACAGTCTCCCAAAAACCAGTCCAATCCACATGAAAGGAAGGGTAATGGGAAGACAAAGAAGAACACTAGAAAATGGTGTGATTTCCACAAAATCCCCTAGCACAACACCGATGAATGTTTCTCAAAACAATCATTGGTGGCCGAGATCAAAGACAAGGAGTTGAACCTTGATTCAAAATCTAATTCTAAAAATACTAGTAAAGGACAGATCATTGACGCAGACCCCACTCCTATTCTCACGACCACATTAATTCAACCAGAAGAACCAACAGATGGTGAAGAGGGGGAGCGTCATTTTCATTCATAGATGTGGGTGAAGGGGACCCCGTTGTATTTTATTGTTGATAGCAGAAGCCAGAAGAACCTCATCTCAGCAGAGGTCATCAAATAGTTGGGATTGTCGACAACACCACACCCGAAGCCATACAACATTGGGTGGCTTTTCCAAGGATAGGATCTTTGTGTCAACTAACAGTGTCGATTGTCATACGAAATCCAATCCTTCAAAGATGAGGTATTATGTGATGTTTCCCCACTTGATGTCTTTGATGTTCTCTTGGGATAGCCATATATGTGGAAGCGCCATTTTGTTTATCTATCTCGACCACGCAGTGTCATTTTTTCTCTACGGGGTCATCTCTACATAATACCAAAGGTAGTTCTGACTACTATTCCACCTAAAAAGTGTCGCAGGGTAGTATCTCATACTACAAAATTCATCTTCTTCACAATATGTTCAAAAGTTGAACAAAAGGATACTGCAACCACTATAGCCTCTGCCCAAGAACATTCTATCCAACAGAAGCATGTCGACAAGATTGTAGAAAAGTGTAAAGATTCCTTCTACACAAAAGAATCTCATGTATCCATACTGGTTAAAATGGTCCAACCCTTCTAGCCGCATTCTCATGATAACCTTCCACAAACCGAGCAACGCGACGTCTCTAGCAAGGCAAGTAGGTCACCAAGATTTAGATTCAGCAAACGCTTCTACCTCACCCCCAGGAACTCAATGCAATGGAGAAAAATTATTCCTAAGGAGGGATGATTGATCCAGGTGGATATCGTTGGCCACACACCTTTTCCAACTGGCTCAAAACAGTTTTATGCCAATTTTGGCAATTTACTATTTTTAGCGGTTTTTAACTTCTGGGTCCATTTTGAGGGCCTAAATGAAGGTTTTTCAGGATTGAGATTCTCAATGATATTCAAACGCATTATTGAAACCCAAAAATGAATCTCCTCAACTATAAATTTCCAACGGGCTATCATACGCCTAAAACGGAGATCGTATGAAAAAGTTATGACCCGAGGAAATTGATATACTAACTTACCCAAACGAGGCCCACATGATTGTTGGCACTTCAACTCCTACGGTTAGGTTTTTGGATGTCTAGGGTATTTGGCATTCCTTTTTATTCTAAAAATTCCTTCAGAGCCTCATTGTAATCATATTATTGTGAATGAGAGTAGCCGTCACATATCTTCTCAGATATAAGTTTCCACCATTCTAGCGAGTCTTTCACTCTATATTTTTACAGTCTCTGTACATTTCTTTCATTACTACAAATAATGTATTACTGTATATATGTGTTTATGGTTGCATCTCTAACACATTTTTGTTATATTATTGAATATCTACGATATCTCTATGCATTTCTTTATTATATCTCCACTCTCATTTCATGCCGAAAATAATCTGGATCGATGGTATCAGAGAAGGCTGCTCTTGATCATTTTTCAGTGCACGTCCCTGACGAGATCCGAGTATGTAAATTTGGGTCTCGAGATTGTTTCTCTTGAGGAAAATGTCTCTCACACACCCAAGAAACCCTCAATGGAGGAAGAAAATAAAAACTATGGAGCAAACGATCCTATCAGTATGTTGCTTGAGCAAGATCTCATGTGACAGAGGGATGAAATGATGGATATTTTTTCCCACATCCTTCAACGCCTGTCAATAGCAATAGGCACATCTTCATCAAGTAGCCAATTTGGAGGAAACTCGCCTTTCAAGGTACAAGTTAATTTTTATATTCCTGTATTTGAAGGACAGATAGATGCAGAAGCCCAAGACAAATGGTTAAATCTGCTAGAAGGTTACTTCTATGTTCACAATTTTTCTGATAGATAAAAGATGTTGGACAACTGAGAGGGGGGGTGAATCAGTTGTTACCGTGATTAAACAATTATGCTTATTTTAAACTCTTTATAGAGCACTCAATGACGATCACAATAATGCAGGGAAGTAAGCAATAGAACATTCAACATCATTCACACATATGAGATACACAGAGACATATATTTCCTGAGGAAACCCATAAAAGGTAAAAAAACCTCTTCTTCTTTATATGATAAGTAATCTTTACATTATGTACATTATCATACTTATTATCACCAACTCATAATGAGGCTACAACCTCTGTTTTTCAAGATGCTACTTGCTGAGAGCACCAATTCTCTGGTTTCTCTAACACCCACTAAAAGAAAGCACCGACTCCCTGGTTTCTCTAGCACCCACTGGAAGGAAGCAACAACTCCCTAAGTGTTCCAGCACCAACTGGATGGAAGCACCAACTTCCAGTCACACAGGAACCAACCTGTATAACAGAGAACAATAGTTCTCCCTTGTACCACCCTACCACCCTAGTTTCTCTAGATGCAACCAGATGGAAGCTACAACTCCCTGTGTTCAAGAACCCACTTGAACCTTTGAGGACAAAAGTCCTCCCTAGCACCTTCCTACCACCCTGAAATATCAATATTTTCTACTAAAACTTATTACAGTGATATAATGTTCATCAATCGCTTACCAGTCTCATCATTGTTCTGCTACACTACCCTGCTCTGTCTGCCTCACTATCTTCCTACACACATGCCCTGTGCTTTCCGTTCTTCTGCGTTTTATGCTCTATGCACCATGTCCATTCAATTCACCATTCCTCTTCAGTGCATTTCAGCTACTGCACTCTGCCTCCTTCTACACACCTAAATCACTCTCAATAGCATCCCTCATCTCTTCTTTATTCTACATTCTTATAGTCTCTGTGCACTTTGTGCATTCAATATGCGCAATGCTTCTGCATGCTCTCCACCATGCCATTGTTCTCCCCATCGGGATATCCACTGCCACTCTACATTGCCACCACTTCACACCCTCAAGCATCAACACACTCTCTTTATTCTGCATGTTCTCCTCATGTTAAGTCCTCTTCCTGATCATCATGGTAACTCTTCAGCTTCTCTGGTAGTTATTCCCATGCATTCATCATCACTAGGTGTTATGCTGAGATTTCTTAGCCTGTCTAGTAGTCGACACTCTTTGTCTTCTCTATCATAGTTGAGCTCATCCTCTTTGTTGCAGTTACAGGCTTCAACCCTCTTCCATCTGTCAATCTCCTTTATCAACAATCTTCATTCCATTAGCAGATGCCTTGAGACTCTTCATCTTCTCTGGTGATCACCCTGAAGTCTCTTCAAGTCCTTTGACAGAAACCATCAGTCATTTCTAGCAGTTACACTGTGAACCTATTGAGCCTAGTGCCTTTAGCACTTTTCAACTTTCCTTTCAAATGTGGCCTCAAGAAGTGACCATAGCCTACACCAAAAGGTGTTTTCGCATTTCGACATTTCGGTATTTCGCATGTCATGAATTCCTATTGTGAGGCATCTAGACTCTCCAAGTCACGATCTCTGAAATGGAGCTCGGTTGCACTAGCTCCTTCCTCCATCTTCCGCATATGTGACCACTAGCTGTGACCACAACCTTATTCGAAACTGCATTTCGCAATTTCGTGTTTCACGAATTTGTTGCGAGTCACTCTGACTCTTCCAACTCCTGATCACAAAATGGAGCCTTGCAACTTGCAAGCTCCTTCCTTCACATGCCCATAGTTGTGACCAAGCGTTTATCCATAAAGTGCTTTGGCAATTTCGCATTTCAGAATTCCTGTGGAGAAGTATCTCGACACTCCAACTCTTGGTATCCAAAACCTACACCAAAAGGTGTTTTTTGCATTCCATCATTTCGTCATTTCGGTATTCCTATGGTGAAGTGTTTCGACACTCCAACTCCCGGTATCCAAAATCTGCACCAAAAGGTGTTTTTCACATTTTAGCATTTCAAAATTTCGGCATTCCTGTGGTGAAGTGTTTCGACACTTCCAACTCCCGGTATCCAAAACTTGCACCAAAAGGTGTTTTTTTCATTTCGGAATTCCGACATTTCGGCATTCCTGTGGTGAAGTGTTTCGACACTTCCAACTCCCGATATCCGAAACTTGCACCAAAAGGTGTTTTTCTCATTTTGGCATTCCTGTGGTGAAGTGTTTCGACACTTCCAACTCCCGGTATCTGAAACCTTCACCAAATGTTGTTTTTCACATTTCGGCATTCCGACATTCCTATGGATGAAGTGTTTCGACTCTTGACTCCTCCAACTCCCGGTATCTAAAACCTTTGATTTCCCGGTCTGTGAAACTCAGAAATGGAGTCTTTGTTGATGTGTCTGTTTCGGGATTTCAGTGTTTCACGTTTTGCAACTTCGGTACTCCTGTGATTAAGAGTCTCGACTCTTGACTCCTCCAACTCCCGGTATCTGAAACTCCAAAATGGAGTTTACACTTCTGATCTTTCCATGCCATCATCGTTGTTGATCTTCCTTGCCTGCCTGTTTTCCATCAAATGAACAAGCACAATCTTGCACTCTGCGTGCACCTCTGCACTATCTCTTTTGGTCTTCACGAGCTTGCTCTACTGCGCCTCCCCAAAATACTTCTGGTGCCCGCCTGGCACATTGTACCTATACTCAAGCCATCATCACTGTTTTACTTTCCATCAATGACAAGCATAAGCTGCCTGTAAAACATGTCAACAAAATATCACCTTCACACTCCTTAAATCTCTCCCCCATGTCAAACATTGGTGGGAAACTTACTGGGAGAAAATTTCCACAGAGTCTGGAATACATTAGGCCAAGCCCACTTGGGATTGTTTTGTGGATGTGATAAATGAACAATATTACCCTATTGGCAACTATGAGAACCAATACATGAGATGGACCACACTACGACAAGAGAGGGGCCAAGCAGTTTCAGAGTTCACCAATACCTTCCATACCTTGTGCACCAAGATGGGTATGAAAGAATCCGAATGACATTTGGTTATGAAATACCATGGGGCTCTACACAGATACATCCAAACTGAAATGGATTTTCTGGACATCTCATCACTCGGTGTTGCTTATCAATATGTTGTTAAAATCGAGAAGAAATTTAAGCACCAGAACAAATGGGAGTTCGGGTCTGTAAATACGCAGCAACCAAAGTATGACAAAGACGGCCCTAACAAACAGTCTCTCGAAAACTAGTCCAAGGCATAGGAAGAGAAGTGTCAYGAAAAGACAGAGAAGGACACCGAAAAATGGTGTGATTTCCACAAAATCCCCTGGCACAACACCRATGAATGTCACTCAAAAAATTCATTGGTGGTCGAGATCAAAGACAAGGAGCCAAACCCTAATTTAGAATTTGATTCTGAAAATACTGGTAAAGAACAGATCATTGACACAGACCCCACTACTATTATCTTGACCATAGCTACTCAACCAGAAKAACCAACATATCCTGAAGAGGGGGAGCACMTTTTTCATTCACAGATGTGGGTGAAGGGGACCCCGCTGCATTTTATTGTTGATAGCAGAAGCCAGAAGAACCTCATCTCAGCAGAGGTCGTAAAAAAATTGGGATTGTCGACAACACCACACCCACAACCATATAACATCGGGTGGCTTCGCCAAGGACAAGATCTTCGTGTCATCCAACAGTGTCAATTTTCATACATCATCTATCCCTTCAAGGATGAGGTATTATGTGATGTTTTCCCACTGGATGTCTGTGATGTTCTCTTGGGCCAACAATATATGTGGAAGCACTATGTTGTTTATGAGTCTCGACCCCGCAATGTCATTATTTCTCTGGAGGGTCATCTCTATAGAATACCAGAGGTAGTTCTAAGTACTATTCCACCTAAAACTTATCGCAGGGTAGTATCTCATACTACAAAATTAATCTTCTTCACAATATGTTCAAAAGGTGAATAAAAGGATACTGCAACCACTGCAGCCTCGACCCAAGCACCTTCTATCCAACAGAAGCAGGTCGAAAAGATTGTAGAAAAGCGTAAAGATTCCTTCTGCACAAAAGAATCTCATGTATCATTACTGGTTAAAAAGTTCCAACCCTTCTAGCTACATGTTCGTGATAGCCTTCCACAAACCAAGCAGCGCGACGTCTCCAGCAAGGTAAGCAGCTCACCAAGATTCAAATTCAGCAAACGCTTCTTCCTCTCCCATGGGAACTCAACACAAAGGATACCATTTCTTCCTGAGGAGGTAGGATTTATCAAGGTGGATATCAGTGGCCACACACCTTTTCCAACTGGCTCAAAACAGTTTTCTGTCAATTTTGGCAATTTACTATTTTTAGCAGTTTTTAACTTCTGGGGCTATTTTGAGGGCCTAAATGAATATTTTTTGGGATCAAGTTTTTAAATGATATCCAAAGGAATTATTTATGCCCCACAATTAATATTCTCAACGATACCTTTCCAACGGGATATCATACGCCTAAAATGGAGATCTTATGCAAAAATTACGACCTTGGGAAGTTGATGTACTAACTTACCCAAATGGGGCCCACGTGACTTTTGGCGCTTCATCTCCTAGGGTTAGGTTTTTGGATGTCTAGGGATTTTGGAATTCCTGTTTATTGTAAAAAGGCCTTTAAAGCCTCATTTTAATGATCTTGTTGCAAATGCGAGTAGCCGTCACATCTCTTCTTAGAGATATGCTGCCACCATTCTAGCGAGTCTTCCACTCTATATTTTTATAGTCTCTGTACATTTATTTCATTAATAGAAATTGTGTATTAATGTATATCTTTGTTTATGGTTTCATATCTGATACATTTCTCTTATATTATTTAATATATGCGATATCTCTGTAAATTTATTTATTATATCTCCGCTCTCATTTCGTGCCGAAAATAATCCGGATCAATGGTATCAGAGCAAGCTACTCTTAATCGTTTTTCAGTGCATGTCCCCGACGAGGTATGAGTATAGAAAGTTGGGTCTCGAGATTGTCTCTATTTAGGATAATTTCTCCCGCACACCCAAGAAACCTTCATTGGCAGAAGAAAAGAAAAATCATGGAGCAGACCTGAGACAATCCTATGAGTATGTTGCTTGAGCAAGCTCTCATGCAATAGAGGTACGAAATGATGGAGAATTTTTCCCACATCCTTCAATGCATGTCGATAGCATCAGGCACATATTCATCAAGCGACCACTTTGGAGGCACCTCACCTTTCAAGTTACAAGTTAATTTTTATATTCTTGTTTTTCAAGGACAGATAGATGCAGTGTTAAGTACGTATACCAAATCTACAAATATACTTCAATAATACCAAGAATAAACCATAAACCATTCACCATAACATGAACACAAGAAATAGAGAAAACTCTTGAGGTAGGGTAATGTTAATATTATGGTAGTTGCGGGAGGTATTTACCTCTACATGTGAACCTGACGAGAATAGAAGACTTTGGGAAGCAAGAGAAACCCTAATGAGTTGGCTAATAACCCTAGAAGCCTTGTTGACTCAAGAAGAAAATTTATATTAGGATATTAGCCTCCAAGAGAAGAAGTCGGACAGAATTAATAATAATATACTGAACAAACACATACCCAGAAAGAGAAGTCAGCCCCAGTAAACTGGCAAGATTACTATAAATACAGGGCACCAGTTCTCATTTGTCATATCTCAGAATTGTAGTTCTGCAGTTTGGTGCGCACTGTAGTTGCAGTTGGTGCATAGGTTTGGAGGAGGGTTGCAGGTGCAGCTGTAACAACATCTAGTTTTAGTATTGGCTTGAATATCTCTTGGCAAGGGTTTGGAACATCTTATCGGCTTTTTGTGATGCACTATCCTTGGGGATTGATGCACTACTCTATGTTTGGCTATCTAGCCTAGGGTTTGCTTCCAGAGTAATTCTCAGTCAAGGTTAAGGTGCTTGGAGGGAGGCTTCGACCTGTGGTTGGGTGACGAGGGTATCGTCAATGGTAAAATGAGCACACCATCTTCTATGTTCTAACAGTTTATGGGCCCACACCCCTTCAGTCAACCTAAAACACTGGAAGGAAACATAGCCGCTAGATATTGAGCTCGTTGAGGTACTGCCGCTAGGGTTACTAGCAAGAGCAGTTTCCAGAAGCACTGCAGCTAGGGTTACTAGCAGAAGTAGTTGCAGAAACCCTAAACCTCTTGTTGAGGCACCTTAACTTATGAGATTGACCTAATATCCG
>JZKD02S1668085.1:5809-49392 GCA_000966675.3 Picea glauca
ATATATATCATGAATACATGAGTGAATTCAAAAACGGATTCCATGAATAAAATTGTTGAGAAAGAATAGATAATTGAACGCTAGAATCATGCAATATCATGATCATTTAAAAAAATTATGCCAATGATCTCTCCCAATAGTTGGGTAGATGACTAGATCAAAGAAAAAATATGATGCATCCAATCATTACTCACATGATGAAGATGATTCACTAAACATATGGATTGGGTGTAACATTTTTGCAATAATATCTTTATGTCGATTATTCATTTTATTATGCAATCTTAAATTATAACACATTATGTTTTTGTTAATGGTCTTGTCCTTAGACATATAATATCACCCTTTGTTCATTTTCTCACAAATTCATTTGTTCCCATCGAAGTGGGCATATGAACATCATTTTCAAGCTAAGGATGCTAATGATAGAAAAAAAAAAATACAAACTATCATGTGTGTGGACTTTTCATCTTTCCAATGTGTTATTTTAAGGTGCAATTGTTGGGATACGTCGTGGGATAACTTCAACTTGAATAATATAAAGGAAGATGGCGATAGTAGGCTAATATGTGTTAACTCTAAAAAGATGTGGGATGAAAAATGAACCTTATATTTTCCTAAAACATTGTAACCAAGTGTTTTTTTACTTGGATGCAAGATTCTATGTCACTTCTATAATTTTTGAGTTAGATAATCTCATTTAGAATTTTTTTCATAATTTAATATGCAATATGTTAGATCACTATTTTTAAGATTAATATTAACAATTGTTATCATCATGGTCACTTTAGTTGAAGTAATATTTTATCTCTTTTTATATTTTACAGAACAAAAAATTAGAATTATTTTCATGATTTAATATAATATGTAATGAACAAATTGATTTAAAAAATTAATCAAATCTAAGTTTAAATTGCTTTCATGATTTAACATGCAATATGTTATTCTTAATTGTAAAATTAATGTTGCCATTTATTATCATCTGGGTCACTTTAGTTGAAGATATTTTGTTGATCTATTGTTTTTTTACACTTAATATAAAATTTAATAATTATTTTCAAGATTTAATGAAACAAATTGATTTAAAAATGATTAAAATGTGATTTATTTTTTTTATCATGATTTAATATGCAAAATGTTATCACTATATAAAATTGGAGAAATAATTATTTTGTTACATTTATTTTTCATAATTACAATTTTATCAATATTAATGATATATTTAATAAGAATATTTGAAAATGAATGAAAAAAAAAAGATTGAATGAAAACAATTAATTTAAAAATTAATCAAATCCTGGTTAAATTAGTAAGAATGTAAATAATTAACACACTATATCCTCTAGACAACAAGGAATTCACCTTGAAAAATAGTTAAACATCATATAAAATTAGATGATTATAAGTTTTTGCAATCACAATACAAATTAATTATTTCATATATCTAAAATTAAACGTTATATGGCATGTCAAATTTCAAAGAATGACACATTTCACATTTTATTTAAACAGAAATAAATCATTAATAATGTTAATCAACATACACATAATACATTCTATAAATCAAAAAACATAAACATGATATGAAAATGCATAACATACATGAATGATAATATCAATCAAATATATATGTTCAAAATGCATCTCAAGTGAAATACACATTGCACCAATCAACATACATGTTAACGACACTAGCTAGGTCCACCACTAAAGTTAGACGCATCAATACCTTCACCAGATACTAATGAAACTATATATCTATTGTTCCTGATTGGATCATTATATTATTTTTCATCTATATCATTGCTTTGTGGGTGAAAAAATTAGAGGAATTAGCTTGCATATCCATTTTAGTGGTTGGTCACAATTTGGAAATTGGAGTCCAAAAAATTGTTTGAAATCTTCCAGAGCCATTATGAGGCATCAAACGACACTTTTTTATGATCGAAACCTTACTATGGAACCAATATTTTTTCAATGTTGCAAGAATCGCCTCAATCAGAGTTAGTACACGAACGTTATTCCTCCTACAAGTTGACCTACCATATTGATAACCATGGTGAGAGTGGATGCCGCATCAGCCCCCATTACGTAAATGTGTGGAGATAACTATGTAGTTGATTTTCTAGAATATTCTAGAAGGTCCAAACCTGATCACTAATTGAGGGTTGAGGAAGTCAATACCCTAATGCTAGACGACTATTGTGCTATGTTAAATATCAAGATGCCAGGACGAGAAGGGGTTCCATTCTTTTGCATTATATCTTGTTCCATAACTAAGAAAAAAATATGAGAGTGGTATTCTATGAACATAACAGAGGAGGAGATATTCTATAGAAAACCAAATAATCCACAATGTCAAAGGAAAATAGAGAGAGAGAGAGAGAGAGAGAGAGAGAGAGAGAGTACCTCTTTATTTGTATTGCATTTGAAGATAAGAGAGCATAGTATCCTCACCTCCTAGCTAGGTTTTCTTCCATGTTGGGTTTCCTAGGTCATATCTTATATTTATTTATGGATGGTGTTTGTATTATTTATGTTCTCTATTTTCGACATTTCAACTATTTCATACATTTTAAGTAGAAAAACTAGTAATAAAAGAATATGAGATCTAAAGGAAAAATTGACCTTCATAGTAAATATTTTAGTATTTTATTGGATATGTTGTGATGAAATGTTCCAGTGGAATATCCACGAAAATTTACAGATCATATTGGTATCAGAGAAGGTTTTCTTGAGGAATTTGTGGAAATTGTAAATGATACAAGACTTGGTTTAAGAAGAAAGTCACAAAACCCTAGCCATAGTCGATGAGTTTGTTCATAACAATCCTCGAGATCTATCAGAAGAGATATTTATGAGATCGGAAGAATAGGTCATTTATATTAACCACAATATAAACATTCTCATGGAAGCTCTATCAAACAATATCGAACCATTCAGAGAGTTTAGAGGCTCTAAATTTTAGAGATTGGATCAGACGGGAAATTGGGAAATAACGATGACCCAGAAAATGAGTTACTAAAATAACCCAAGAAATAGAAGCCAAGTTTCAATGCCATAAACCCCTCACAGTCCCTTTTCAATATGGAAGTGAAAGTGGACATAAAGCCATACCAAGGTGAGAATGATGCAGTAAAACTAAATCATTGATTCCAACAACTAGAACTTTATTTCATCATTCACCATATAGATGAACACAATATATCATTTTCCAGACTGAAGTTAGAGGGCTACTCTTTAACCTGGTGGGAAATCCATATATAAACACTTAGTATGGAGGTTGATCTGCTAGTAACTAAGTGGGAGGATTTCAAAACCCTCATTAAGTTCTAGTTCTATCCTATTGGGTATGTATAGGACCAATGGATTTGTTATCATTACTTCAAGAAAAGGCAGGGGAAAAGTGTACAAGAGTACACCACTAAGTTCATAATAATGGCCACCATGCTCGATATCTCTCCCAAGAACCTATATGCCTTCCTTAAGTATATGGGAGGTCTACATAACCATATGTGAAATAAAGTGATTCTTTTTAAGACAATGAAAGTGGATGAGGCATGTGTACAAGAACATTATATATAAAACATAAGCCACAAGAAAGGGTAGCCAAGCAGTTTGAATTAGAAAGAGCACCAAGAAGCTTCTAAGGAGGGGAAGAAGAAGTGGAAAGGAGAAAAGGATAATAATATGACAACCACTGTATGCTAATGTAAGGATCCCAACAACCATTTCAATATCGATGGTCACACTAAGAATAAGTTATAGAAACTACATACAGAGTTGAACCCGAAGAACTACAAGAAGGATGCAAAGAAAAATAATATTTTAGCCATGGATTTAAGTAATCAAGTTGAAAGCAGCTCTGATGTGGATGAGAATATTTCTTTCACAAATAATCTACATTTGTTCATTGTATTACATCAAAGTAAATGCACATGGATAACATTCCATATTGGACTCAAGAGATCGCTAAGATTTTTTGTATGTTTGAGCAGGAACTACCTATTAGTTCCATAGACTTTCAATCCAAATTCTAAATCTCCCATTAGGGTAATCACATCGATGAGGAATAAAGTTTCAATAATAATTTATCATTTTCTAACCATTCACAAAATATAATGCCACACTTTCCTCAAGTTGGCAAGAATACATTTTTTGGGTCAGATCCAACTTGTTGGGTTGACCAAATGGAGAACTATTTTCCCCTTCATTCCATAGTAGACGACCTATTGAAACTTCACATAAGTGTCCTATGTTTGTATAGGTAAGACCGATAATGGTAGAAATGGGATAAGAAAGCATATCCACGCATCACTACATGGAGGGAGTTTGTGAAAACCTCGTTTGTTTGATTACTCAAAGATACCAATGTTTTGGGAGAGATTACTAAATTATGTTGAAAAGGAAAAATGGAATACTATATTGATGCTTTTGAATGCATGGTTGTCCAAATGAAAAATTTAATTAATGATTTTTTTAAGAAATACTTTATTAGTGGTATTAAGGTGGAAATCAAAGTTGACATAGAAATGAACCACCTCGAGCTACTTGGTTGGAAGCTACTAATCTATCCTAGTATGACCAAGTCATATCCTATACTCAGTATAAATTCCCTAGCCTTCCTTCACATCCATTCTCACATGTGTTGGCTCCTCAGTAACTTTCTCCACCCCTCAAGGTCCAAAAACTGATAGGGTGTAAGTTGTGGAACATCAACTCAAGGGTTCCTACTACAACTATGGTGAAAAATGTTCTCCAAGGCATAACTGTAAGGAACAACAATTACTTATGGCCATTTCTAAGTACATTTATATTAATGAATTTTATAGTGGAACTAAGGAGGAAGTCCCTATACAATCACTTAGGAAGCTTCTCTTCCTGACCAACCCAGTGAAGAACCCCAAATATATATTCATTGTTTTACTGATATTGTTCTCCTCAAATTTTAAAGTTGGTTGGTTATATCAAGAAATATAAGGTCATTGTCCTAATCAACAACAAAAAAATTCATAATTTCATTCATGATTTTTTTTCCGAAGAAACATAGTGTTATATCCATGTCGTTAACAACTTCCAGATTCTATTTACTAAAGGGGGATCTATGAAATGTGGTGGATAATGTGAAATATGAAACTTCAAGTGGGTGAGTATTCCTTTAAAAATCACATGATTTTCATTGAATTGGGTGGTTGTAATATTTTTTGGGGTGCTAAATGGATAAGAACATTAGGCCCTATCACCTAAAACCTAGAACCTAGAGTTTGAATTGCCAGGGAGGGTGTGATATTCCTATGAATGCACTAGATACAATGATCCCTTTTGGTCATTACATGGACAAGGTACCTTGTACATCCCCTGCAAACACCATCATACTCTACTAAATGAGATAACTTGGAAACATATACAAGTGCATACCTCTGAAATTTGTAGCACAATCCATCTTGTCTTCTAATATGAAACTAGACACCATCTTGAAAATAAGAAGTTAGAGATATGAATGAGAAGGTTCAATTACATAGAAAATTTCAATATGCCTAAATTTTTTAAGTTTGACCTGTCAACTATTGACTTTGAATTTGACTTGTCAACCTTTGACCCTGACTTTGACCAAAAATGCAACCTTCATGTTTTGGAAATCTGAGAGCACTAGTAGGTGTGCTAGGTCAGGGAAAGCTAGTCTATGCAAAAATTCTTCCCAACTCGAACAAATAATTTGCTCAATGAGATTTACAAAAAATGTTCTTGCAAGGAGATTTGATCTATGGTGGAGTTAATCCCAACAGCTCTATAATAAGTTCTCAATAAGCTTGACAAGTTCAAGTCTTAACAGAAAAATGTGCAGTGGCAATATTTCAACAAATCTCTGATACAATGTTGATTTTTCTAATTATCGGATATTGATAGTTGTTGCCTTATGATTTCAAAAAACAAGTTTCACTTCCATACCACAGTTATCATAGAATAGCTATACACTGAAAATCTCAACTATAACAATGCAATAGAAATACCAAGATCTAGAAATATTAACGATGCAAAATAGACACAAGAACACAAGAGTTTATCCTGGGAAACCCAACCTTGGGAGAAATCCCAAAACAATTTCTTATAAAATAATTCAGTATAAGATATTACTAGTACATCACCATCACCAGATAAAAATACCATACAAAGGAGATCCTCCCCAAGACTAGAGTCTCCAAGAGTTAGTGTCTCACTAGAATAGCCAAGATACAATCAAGAGAGAGATTCTCCAAGTCTAGAGCCTCTTCAAGTGTTGTGAACTCACCAAGATAACCAAAACTCCAAGATATAACAAAATTTCCACAACTGCAACTAACAATTTCCTAGTGCGCACTGCAGAAGGAGAATTGTGTTTGTCTGTCCAAATGAAATGATCCAGCCTGTATTTATACTAATCCAGGCACATGTCTTTCTCTGTGGGGATTGGGTCTTCAATTTTACTTTATTATTTTTTATCTTTTATTGGTGGGGCCAACTTCTCTTCCTGGGTCTTCAATTTCTTCCTAGTGATATTTAATGGTCAAATGGGTCTTCTTGTACTTCGTTGTGGAGAATGAATTCCCAAAGTTGCAAAACTTCAGCACTCGCAAGGAGAATATGAGGTGGCTTCTTCATGATGAGGATTTATAGCCTCTTTTGGATGAAATCTATAGTGTCTTCCTCTAAAAGTTTGTTAGGTTGTTGGACTGGGACATATCTAGACAAATAATGCATGTTCCTTACATTTGTTCACTTCAAAGAACTTTTTTAGCACAATGATTATAAAGGTCAAGAAATTGGCATTGAATGTTTTATGTGAGGGTCAACTTATAGAAACTCAATGGTTGAGAAATTAATGTAGTGTTCATAAGAAACAAAGGGGGAGATGATCAAGGAACACAAATTGATAATTTAGTAACAAATGTGTTTTTGGGTGCATTGATTCTCATTAAATTGATTGAAATGAAAATTTATTTCATATTAAATATGATTCTGTGTATTACAATGGAGGAAAAAACAGAGGATAAATTGATTTCATGTAATATGGTGTTTTAGGAAACTCTCTATTGTATAACAATTCATACAAGTCAGGGTAGGGTAGTTAGATATGATTTATTGGTTAATATAAAATGAAGCATGGATTTAGTTTCTTCATGATGAGGAGTTATAGCCTCCTCTAGATCAACTCTATAATGTCTTCCTCTAAAATTTTGTTAGGTTGTTGAATTGGGACATATCTATATAAATAATGGATGTTCCTTATATTTTTTCTCTTCAAAGAAATGTTTTAGCACAATGATTATAAAGGTAAATAAATTTGCATTGAATTTTTTTATGTGAGGGTCAACTTATAGAACCTCAAAGTTTGAGAAGTTAGGGTAGTGGTCATAGGAACCAAAGGGGGACATGATCAGGGAACACAAATTGGTAATTTAGTGAAAAATGTGTTTTGGGGTGCATTGATTCTCCTTAAATTGATTGAAATGAAAATTTATTTCATATTGAATACGGTTTTGTGTATTAGAATGGAGCATAGAATAGAGGAAAAACTGATTTCATGTAATATGGTTTTTATAAGCAACTCTCTATTGTCCAACATGGCATACAAGTCAAAATAGGGTAGTTAGAGATACTTTATTAGTTAATATGAAATGAAGCATGGATTTTAATTTGTAAAAAATAAAAAATCATGTGTAGCCCGACCAAGCCTCATCATTAATGAATAAGTATTCATAAAATTTGTTGAGGTAGTTCAAAGATATTGATACAAACCCAAGTTGAGCATGTGACCAACCAAATTCAAGATTCAAAATTCAACATCATGCACCAACGTAGCATGCATACATATAAGAAAAATATATTGTATATATTCTAAATTGATGCTTAACAAACCCTCCCAAACCAACAATACAATAAACTCTAACTACAATTACAATCAACTGTTATACAATACAATAAATGCATTCTTTATTTTTGATGTGATTCATTTAATGTTAGTGGGATTCATTTTGATAATTTTTTTATATATAAATATATTAACACACACGAAAACAAAACAATTATCAAACAAAATCAATAAAAAAATAATTATCAAATAGAACAATTATTAAACATAACAATTATCAAACAAAATCAGTAACAATGGATGCTTACCTGAATCAGGCAGTGATGTAGTATCATCTCCTAATGTCGCTCGTGTGCCCTATGTTGTCCAACAATGTTTCTCGTATTCCCTACAGTCTCCAATAGTGTTTTCCATGTAATGAACGAAAATGTGTGGTGATAAGCAATGTCAGGATAACAATGGTGGGATAGAAGAATAAGAAAGAAAACGGGAAAATGATATATGAATAAACTATTGACAACAAAATGAAACCTTTTTATATATAAAAACCACTTTTATCCGAAATATTTTTTCGGCCAAAAACATTTTTTCGACTAAAAAAAAATGTTTAGACGAATAATTATTTCGGTCAAACATGTGAATTCCAGAATTTTTTTTTTGGCTCCCGTAGCTGGTGGCATGACTTTTGACGATGTCGTTAGATTTAACATTTGGTCGAAAGTTGATTTGGCTTTGACGAAATTGTTAGATTTATCTTTTGGCCCGAGAAGTTAAATAGTTTGGTTGAAAAAGTTAAAAAGTTCGGTCGAACAATCTCTATTACCAATTTTCCCCACCCGATTCTCACAAAAGTGTTACCGATATTCATGATTTCACCCCCAAACAAATCATTTACAAATTAGTCTTCATTTCCTTCACCTTCGTTATCTTCCTCGTTTGGCATTGTCACATTGTTTTTCTCCAAAATATGTTTATATCTCGGATCATGTCTCAGTACAAGTCACCAATCCCCATCCAACACATCTAGGTAAAAAACACTTGGTTTTAATGTGTTGGGAAAACATAAGGCTCCTTACTTTCAACAAACATTTGTTTAGAGTTAATACATATTAGCCCACTATCACGATCTTCCTTTACATTTCTTTGGTCGAAGGTATCCCACCACTTGCAACAAAAAATAACACATTGGAACAATTAGAATTCCACTTCCATGATATCTTGTATATTTCCAATGTAACCTAACTTCCCCTCTATAAGGTTTTCATCACGATAGCTAACACGACTAGATTGGTCTAAATTTACCTCCAGTCCACAATCTTGTGTGATGTGGCCTTCACTATCATACTCAGTGAGAAAATGATGTCCATATTCCTACATAGATGGGAATAAATGCACTTGTAAAAATGAGAACAAAGGACAGTGTCACATGTCTATTAATCGAAGCATTAATAAAAACATAATACATGTTACAATTCAAATGTGAAATATTACAAATAAAATATGGTACTCACATAGGTTATTATAGAATTGATGCAACCAATCCCTATGTTTAGTGCATCCATATCCTCTGCACTTGGGTTATGATAAGACACCTCATATTTCTCTTGTATCTAGTTATCCACCCAACCGCTCAGACATATTTTTGGCATATTTTTTTTAAATGATAAAGATAAGGAATGTTTCTACAATTTTTTAAGAGCCAAATATCAAAATAACATTAACAAAACCTCAGGATAAGTACTCGACGCCTTGAAAAAAAGATAATTTTAGATAATAAACCTTTTCGAGGGGGAAACCTCCTTATACACCACAAAAATTTCCAAATACAAGATGATTCCAAATGAAAAGGTATCCTTGGTATATATCAGAGACTAGAAGGTACAATTACAAATAATGGACCCAAGACGACATTAAAATAACATTACTAATGTAATATGCCCCAATTAAGGGGTAATGTGCCACTATTTAGGGCTTAGCATGCCTCTCCCCTTCATACAAGTGTTCTCTGCAAGGCTTGAGTAATTATGGATTCTTCTATATAAAAGACTCATGTTCCCAAGTGGAATCTTTAGTAGGTAGTTTCCTCCACTTAATGTGATACTCTAAAATGGATCTATTCCTCAACTGGCGAATTCTTGTGTCGGTGATAGCTTCAGTCTCCAATATGATTTTTCATTCCTCATAAAGTTATGAAAATATAGTTTGAACTGGGATCTTGTCACCTATAACCTTCTTTAATCACGAAACATGGAAAACTGGGTGTCCTCGCAAAGATGCAGGAAACTCCAATTTGTATTCCATAGTACCAATATTTTGCAACACCTTATAAGGGCCATAGTACTTTGGTGATAATTTATTATCCTTCTTATCTTTTTTGAGGGACATCTTTTTGTATGGTTGTAGTTTTAAAAATACCCAATCCCATAATTCAAAACTTATTTTACTACGATGTTGATTTTCTTGTTGTTTCATGCGATTATGTGCCATGGTCAGGTTGTCCTTTAAGAGTTGGAGAACTTTTTGTTGATGCTCGATGTGATCTTCCACTTCTTGAACCTTAGATTTTTCTTTTAGAGAAGAAGTGATGGAAGGTGGGTGATATCCATAGAGTGCCATAAATGGTGTCATTTTTGTTGCAGTATGAAAGGAAGTGTTATACCACCATTCTTCCAAAGGTAACTATTTGAACCATTGTGTTTTTTTATCAGACATAAAGAAACGAAGGTATCCTTCCAAACATTTTTCACTATCTCGGTTTTTCCATCAGATTGAGGATGATAAGATGAGTTATAAGCCAATTGAGTACCCAAAAAAGAAAATAATTTTGTTCAAAAATGTCCAGTGAATATGGGATGTTTGTCACTTACAATAATCTTTGGGCTTCCATGTAGCCTTTCAATTGTCTCCATGAATGCGGTGGAAACTATATTGGCTTTGAAAGGATGAGAGAGTGCAAAAAAGTGTGCGTACTTGGTTACTCTATCAACAATAACCATGATGGCACTCTTTCCTTCAATCTTCAATAACCCTATGATGAAATCCATGGAAAACTTCTCCCAGCGCTGACTTGGGATGACTATTGTTTGTAAAAGACCCAGTTTCTTAATTGTTTCCATGTTATTTTGTTGGAAAACCAAACATTCTACCACAAACTTTTGAACATCAGTTTTAAGGCCATCCCCCAAAAAATCTTTCTTGACCCTATGGTAGGTTTTAAAAAATACCAAGCACCCTCCTACCAGAGAGGTGTGCAATTCCAAGAGTACCTTTTATTTGAGTTGGGAGTTCTTACATAAATATAATCGATCTTTGTATCAGAGTGAATCATTTTTCCATGTAAATGTATTTGATGCATTTGAATCTTGCTACAACCATTGAATGAGAGTACACACGTTTTTGTCATTCTTCCATTCATCCCTCGCGTCTATTATCCAATCGGGTTGGATGATCTAGATAGCATAGAGAAAGGCCTCAACATCTTAATCATTTCTTGAGAGTGTATCTACCACAACATTTTTCTTCCCTTTTTTATAGATGATTTCAAAATCATAACCCAACATCTTTGTCACCCATTTTTGTTGTTCTTTTGAAGATAGTCTTTGTTCCAAGAAGTATTTAAGACTATTATGATCTGTGTTAACCTTGAAGTTCCTACCTATTAGGTAAGGGCTTCATTTCTTCAATGGATGTAGTAATGCCATCATTTCCTTCTGATAAATGCGTTTGTGTAAGTCATTTCCCTTGAGTGGCTGACTTTCAAAAGAAAGGTCCCTTCCTTATTGCATTATAACAACACCAATGTCATTTCCCGAGGAATCACATTCCCCAATAAAGGGTTTTGTGAAGTCTGGTGTGGTCAAGACAAGAGATTTACACATCGCCTCTTTAAGTTGTTCAAAATCTTGAGTTTCCTCTCTAGTCCATGAAAATGAATCCTTCTTAGTTAATGTCACTAAAGGTGTTGTTATTCATCCATAGTTCCGAACAAACTTGCGGTAGTAACCTGTCAAACCCAAAATCCTCTAACATTCTTCAATGTTTTGGGAATTGACCAATCCATCATGGCCTTAATATTGTTATGGTCTACCTTGACACCTTCATGAGATAAAATATGACCCAAATACTCTACCTCCTTCACCAAAAAGAAACATTTGGATGGTTTGGCATATATTTGTTTCTCCTTTAGTAGTTGTAGAACCTTGTGAACATGTTGAACATGATCCTCCCAAGACTTGCTATAGATTAGTATATCATAAAAAAACACTAATTTTTTTTTTCAAAGAAAGGGATTGAAAATGGAATTCATCAACCCTTGGAATGTGGAAGGTGCATTTGTAAGGCCAAAAGCCATGACCAAAAATTCATAATGGCCTTCATGAGTTCAGAATGTTATTTTTGGGATATCTTCTTCCTTCATTCTGATTTGATGATACCTTGAGCGAAGATCCAACTTTGTGGAATAGATTGCTCCATGTAGTTCATCTAGAAATTCATCAATGACGGGAATGGGAAACTTATCTTTAATAGTGATCTTGTTGAGATCTATATAATCTAGAAACATATGCCATGATCCCTCTTTCTTGAGTACCATTTCCACTAGTGCAGAGTAAGAACTTTTTCTAGGTATAATAATGCCAGCCTCTAACATTTCTTCAACCATATGCTCAATTTCACTCTTCTGGGCATAAGGGTATATGTAAAGCCTAATGCTAGGAGGAACACTCCTAGGAATCAGGTGAATAACATAATCATGATTTTGAGTGGGTGGAACACCTCTAGGAACATCTTCAAATACTTTGGAATTCTTATCAATGATCCCTTCGAGATATAGAGGAATATATTTCTTAGATGTTTGAACATCTAGTGAGCATAGTTATAAAATTACACCCAGATGCCCATTTTTCAATAATTTTGTCATTCCATTAGAGCTTATCACCTTATTGGGTTTACCTGTGATACCCCTATTATTGGGTAAATCGGTAGATGCAGACATGAACTGATCCCCCTAGATCCACCTGGATCTAGAACAAAACAAGATGGAACAAGATGCTTTCCCTAAGTTACAATCATTGAGTTTACTATCCAAAGAGGAATAGATAACATACCTTATGAATCACTTTCTTATATCTTTGTTGTCCCTGCTTCACTCGAGTGCTCTTGTAGAATCAAATATGTGACAACACAAACCAACCAACATGAAAGAAGCAATAGTATAATTCAATGACAACCTAAACAAGTGATCAAGTAGTCATGTAATAAAACACTAATCATTTTATGGGAAAGAGACGTGTCACCGTATTATATTAATGAAAAGTAGAAGATACAACCAAATTGCCTTGATGTTGCAAATTCCCTTTTAGTGGTCCTTTGTTCCAACACACACATACACTTGCTCCTAGATTCACATGAAGATAATTCACAAAATCTTGATGGACAAAAGGAGGCCTCAAGCATTAGTAAGAGCAGGATCTCCTTCACACAGTCTTCAACCTATTCTTTCATCAATTCTCTGCTTAATCTTAATTCTTCTTGCTTAACATTTTCCATTAGAAACCCATGATTATATAGGAGAAGGTGAAGTGGTTAAAAGTATGAGGATGATCCCACCAAATCAGAGAAACCAGTAGGATCGCAACCACACAGACGCCACCTCACATTCTAGAATATTCCCCTTCTAGAAACTTCGTGAAACCTCTTTCTTCTTTTAGATTTGGAACACCGCCACACCCTGCCTATGTAGTAGCCTGCATAAATCCCACGGGACAACCATAGAGCAGCCTATGGAAATGATAGATTTCTGCACTGTGTAGTATGAGCACCCTACAGACCCTTTCTAAAAAAAAACCTTGTAGAGGAGGAAATACGTTGTTTTTCTTAGGCAAAAAGTCATGTTAGGAGCTTGAACACATGTCTGTGATATCATCATCAGAATGACCAAAATAATGAGTAACAGAATGCCCCTCAAAGTATGAGGTTGGAACTCGTGACAACCGAAATACTTTGTAAAAATGTGTGTGTGTGTCGGGAACAAGGAGCGCACCAATTGGGAACCTGCAAACAATCAAGCACCCGCACAATATTATACCATATATGAAGTGGGAATTTCCATGTTCAGACTATAAATGATTGAAATCATAAGTATAAATCATGTCCACCAATTATACATTGTGGATCCATGTCATCAAGGTTCTACATAGCCACCAAGAATACACTATGGATCTATGTTTTTGAAAACTCATACACAGACATAGCCATGAGACATACAAAGTGGATCTATGTGTCAATTCAAATCATAAATACTCCGTCGCAACCTGGACCAAAAATGATGAGGTCCAGGGTATTCAATTCTATCGTTCGTTAGTACGAATCTAGCCATGTGATTACAGGTGCTGAATTCGAACATGGTTAGAAACCAATTGATTACCTATCGTTAATGAAAACCATTAACAATTGCCAAGGAAATCACCGTTGATGTCAATGACCCCCAAGGTACGATAGTACAATCCAATGAGTGTAAATAGATGGGTTGAGGTCAAAAACTTGATGGAATCTCTCGATCAGGGATCAATGATGTAAATCCATTGTCGAGAGTGAAGAAACCTTCCATTGAGGCATGCAGGATCCAATGCACTAAATAGTTTCTAAGTCTTGTTCCTAGATAATGAGCTAAATTCGACAGGAAAAGACTCATCACAGGAGGGCCTTGATGTATCCCCCATCAAATGACATGAAACAAGTAACAGATTTAGTGTAAAGCAAAGTACGAATATGATTTGGAATGGACACAAGGAAGGCTGACATGATAGGAATTGACAATCAGAGATGGCCGACCCAATAGAGGGCTTGGTCGAACTTATCTTGAACATATGGATGGAACGACACTAGGCTTGGAAACATTGACTCAAAGATGACCCAAGATATGAACTTATAGAAATTCAGACGAGAGGAAAATGGATTTCCCAACCCGGATTTAAATGATAAAGGGGGTGCCATGTTCAAGAGAGACGCTTACTACCACTAATACAAACATAGAGACACATCTCTTTCCCAAATTTCCCCCCACCATATCTAGCGAGTACCTCTTTATTTTGACGCAAGCTTCAGTAGGATAACATATGCTTGTTTATGTAAGCTCATCCTTCGGACGAGTTCCTCGTAGTATTTTTAACGAACCCTAAGAAGGAGTGGTTCGGTCTCATATGGGTCTATTGATGTTTGTTTAACAAGTACAAAGAAAGAAAACTTGAAGGTTTTTCATATTTATAGAGTCTGTAAAAACACTTAAAAGAGAACTCTCTCAGTTCCTTTTTCGTAAAATAGTTTGATAGGACAAAAAAAGTGATAAACTATCGCCCGTCGAACGTTTTATTCAAATACTTTTACGAGCGTGAATAGAACAAGGTCGCTTGGCAATCTTTTTGTTTTTAAGGAGTGTGGAAAGAGCTTAAAGATTACTCTGTAAGTTCTGTTATTTTCGTGTTACATGACGAGTACAAAAAGATGACAAAATTATGCTCAATTACATTCTCATCATTTTTCGAGCACGAGAATGAACGAAGACTAATCTCGAGGTTTTGCTAAAAACCCCTAAAAAGTAAGTGTATATGCGACGAAAAAGACAAACAAATCGTAAAAACCATCTATACTTCATTGTTCAGAACCCTAGTCTGCCCCATCTATGAGAAACAACACCCACGAGACTATTAGGTTTTTGATAAAAAAATATTCAAATAGTAAAAAATGAGATAAATAGGGATAAGAACTCATTTTCACTATTTCATTTGTATTTGACCAAAAAATTTGTCCAAAATCCCTTTTTTGCCTCGTATTTCGGTGGTCGATTGCGGAGAGATCGAGCGATAATTCAACAAACAGTTTGTGTACAAACAATAAGTACCTCGTCTCCTTCCTTTTAAATGGTTTAAAATTCATTTTAATCGGTTAAAAGATGAATTTTTGGATGAATTTTGGGACCATATGCATGCGTTGGGGCTGCCGCAGGTGCCCTATATCGAGGCCTGCAGAAATCAAGTATTTCTGCAGGAGCCTAACAGTTCACCTGCAGAAACCCCACTCTATAACCAAAGCCCAGTCGCGACGTCGTAAAACCCAAAAGAAAAATATACGGTGGACCAAAAAGAATTATAAATTATGATAATTAAAGGTGTTAACTTCTTTCCTTCATCTCCATGCAGGCATTTTGGTTGCAAATATGTTGGAGTGGAGAGAAATAGAGCATGAAGATGATTATGCAATGGATTTGAACGATCCCGACACCATAAATTTCCTACGATAGTGTGGTTTATTAAAATTCTTCAAGATCCAGGGCATGAGAGCCCAGCTGAGACTGTTGGAATATTTGGTCCATATGTGGGACGTGGACCAACAAGCATTCCATGTGGGTGTTCATGTGCTCTCCTTGGACATCAAATACATCTACTTATTGACAAGGTTGTCCCGTCTTGGGGCACAAATGACCTTAACAGGAGGTCAAGGTGGGGGTTTACCAATGAGTGAATACATCAGAATCTATTGCAAACTCGGGGTCGAGCGACGCAAGGGTAAGGTGGATATCAGAGAGGTTCATGATATGACCTTGAGAACCATCCTTTTCACCATCGCATGGATGGTAGGGATTTATTCTCCACACATGGATTTGCAGAGCTATTTCCAGTATGCGTTAGAATGCACAGAATCTCGTGTGTTCAACTGGTGTGATGGGCTTCTTCATGGTATGAAGAGCCAGTTGACCAAGAGAAAGAACGGGGATCTAAAACTGTTTGGGTATGGATCCATTTTTCTATCCTTATTCTTGGAAAGAGTCCCTCACTTTCACTTACAGGTATGTTGGAATATACCAGCTCCACAATATCCGCAGATGAAGCGGTGGTGTGATCTCATGTCTCGACATGCGGTAGGTCCCATTATTAGATATAATGACACCTTTTTTGATTGGTTGGAGCCCCATATTTTGATGATCGATGACTATGCATATGTCAGGATGGATTTTTTCAATGATCCTGACTTGGTGCTACCTGAGGGTTCTCAATGGGGGGAACTAGGTAAGAAAGATATTTTTCTTTTATAGTGTTTTTGTAAATTTTTCAAAATATTAAATATTTTTATGTGTTTTTCAATCCAATGACTAATAAAAAATATCCTGATTATACAGATGTAGGGCCATTTCGGCCCCCAGGTACATACCCTATCCATTGGTGAGGGGAGGTAGTGGTAGTCACAAGATGGGATGAAGATGACTACGAAGCAATCGAACAGAATCTGGAGGGTTTGATTGCAGGGATCCCAGATATGTCGATCAACGAGGTCCCGAGGCGTTTCCAGCACCATACTATAGACGTGGTTGGTCCATTGAGACGACTGCTCCATAGGGAAGCATGAGTAGTAGTGTGTTACCAAGAGCAACACCCTTGATTCCATTTTGTAGAAGCTATGAGCTTCATTTTTTATATTTTGGTCTTAAGACAAAAAACAATCTTTTTTGTAAAAAAAAATTGATCGTTATATATATATATATATATATATATATACACATGAGGCTTCTACCAGATTATTTTGTTTTGTATAATACATGTGATGTGTGATTGGATTTATAAATGTCTCATATGTCTGTCTAACACATAATTAGATAATGCATCAGTTAATATATTTAGACATCTAGGAATGTGTTGATACTCGATATAATCAAAATAACATTCCAAGAGGCGAATTCGTAAATATACCCATAACAAAGAAGGAATTCGAATAGCATAGACATTACTTAACTGTAGCACTATTAGCTATGAATCAAGTCGTATAACTAGATGACGAGTCCCAAGTGAGATAGCATCATTCAACAATTCTATGATGGTGCTATACTCTACTATATTATTGGTTGCACGACTGAGGCAAACACCATGTAGACTGATAAGTTCATTTGTGGGTGCATAGATTGCCCATTGAACATAAGCTAGGTTACGAGTTCTATGAATAGCACCATTGACGAAGCCAAGGTAGGGTAACAAAGTCTCCGACATCTGAAAACCAAGCACAACGCAAGATAAGTAGTCGAGGTTAGAAACCGAATAACGAAAAAACACACAAACATAGCACAATACAGTATGATACACTAAAATACAAGAACTCATGAAAAGATAGTATAAGCATAGTACTTCTTTAGGTAGATCCCATTTCTGGGATCACTCAAAGGAATGCCATCATAATCTACTAACTCATAGGATCCCTTCTCCAACACTCATTTGATGATGTAAGGGCCTCGCCACATAGCTTCGAATTTTCCAGCACCTAGCAAATCACAATCTTGTTCATAGAGAAGAACTAGATCACCCTCAGAGAAAACATGTGGTTTAACATGTTTGTTGTATTGGGCCTTGACGTGTTTCTTCTGGGTTTCAATAACTAGGGAGGCATCTTGACGGGCTTCGTCCAATTACATAAGATACAATAGATGTTCTTCTTCAACAGAGGTGTTGGGAAGAAGTTCAACGACTAGATTTAAAGATGGGATCTCAAATTCAATTGGTAAGACAACTTCTAAACCATACACTAATTGGAAAGGTGTAAACCTCGTGGCAGACTTCACAGATGTCTGATAAGCCCACAATGTTGAAAACAACATTGTGTGCCAGCTCGTTTTGTGAATTCCTATAATCCGTCGAAGCATGGTGATAAGAACCTTGTTGATTGCTTCAACTTGGCCATTGGCCTGTGGGTAGTAAGGGGTTGAGTTTTCATGTCGAAAACCTAAATTTTTTGTGAGCTCAGACATCATGAAGTTCCGAAAGTGGCTACCATGATCAGTGAAGATAGACTATGGGATTCCAAATCGTGCATTGATGTGATTGAATATGAATATAGCTGTAATTTTTCCTGTATTGTCGAATATAGGCATCGCCTCGACCCATTTCGTGAAATAATCCATGGCTACGATAATGTATCCATGCCCCCCGACCGAGTGAGGTTTAAAAGTCATGAAATCGATACCCCATTTAGCGAAAGTTCCAACATAAACTATAGGGTGTAAAGGAGCGGGATGAGATCTGATCTTATGGTTGTACGTTTGGCAGGCGTGGCATTTTTGGACAGTAGTTATACAATCATTAAATAAAGAAGGCCAGAAGTATCCATCTCGCAAGACATTTTGGGAAGTGGCATACCCGGACATATGACCGCCACATGCTCCAGAGTGGCAGTCATTCAAATCTTTCTCGGCCTCATCAAAGGTGAGACAACAATGTAATATAATGTCAACACGCTGACGATAAAGAGTGTCACCGAGAATGATGTATTGACGGGCTTGATAGAGGATGTGACGGCGGTCTATACTAGAGAGTTCTGGTCGAAAAGTTTGATTCTAGAGATAAATGGTAATATCTCCATACCAAGGATCATCAGAACTGATCAGAAAAAGGGATTCGTCAAGTAAGGAATCCTCTGCCACATTTTCTGTCTCGGCGGAGGGAAGGTCACATACTAGTTCGGAAAACACCAAGGATTTCTTGGACTTAGCGCGTTCAACTTCTAAGTCAAATTCCTAAAGAATCACTATCCATTTGGATCATTTTACCCCTAGCAATTGATGTGTAAGAATGTGCTGCATAGGGTTGCAATCTGAAATTACAATGGTCTTGCGTAGTAGAATATAGTGACAGAAACGTTGGACATCTTGAACAGCTACCAAGGCTAGTTTTTCAACATGTAAGTACTTGTCTTCGGTAGTCGTGAGACTCCGACTTAAATAATAAATGACATTTTCATCGTGTAAATCATCTTCTTGGACTAGAACCATGGCAATGGTCAAGTCTGAAGGAGCGAGATAAAGGAAATAATCTCGACTATAACCGAGCGGGAAAAGTAGTGGGGTACGGGTTAAAGTTAACTTCAAAGCATCGAAGGATTTTTTGGAAGTGGTGTCCCATACAAACTTAGGGCCTTTATTTAATAGTTAAGTAAATCCAAGTGTTAGCTCAACATAATTTGGGATAAAATGACGTAGAAAGTTTGCCTTCCCTTGCAAACTTTGTAGCTAGCGAAGTGAGGAAGGAGGAGGGAGATTGAGGATCGCCTCGACCTTCAAAGGATCTACCTTGATACCTTGACATGACACAATAAAGCCAAGGAGTCAGTCGGAATCCACAAAAAAGACACATTTGTGTGGGTTTAAGCGTATACGATAGAACCGACAGCGAAGGAAAATGGCTCAGAGGTGGGATGGATGATCACTACAATGCATGGAATGCGCTTGTAGGTAATCTAAATATGGTTGTACAATGTGCTTAATATCATGGAAAGCATAAGACATAGCACGTTGAAATGTGGCACCGACATTCTTCAAACCGAAGGGCAGTTTCTGGTAGGCAAAAGTTCCCCAAGGACAAATGAAAGTGGTTTTGTGTTGATCTGTGGGTAAGATATTGATTTGATTATATCTAGAGAAACCGTCCATTAAAGAGAATATTTCACTTTCGACGCAATTGTCGATGATTTGGTCAATGAAGGGGGTAGGAAAGTTGTCTTTAGGACAAGCTTTGTTGATATCCCTATAATCAACATAGACACGGATCGTAACTTGTTTCTTCTTAACCAGAACTAGATTGGATATCCAATCAGTCAAAGCCACTGGATAAATAAAGCCAACTTTAAGAAGTTTTTCGACTTCAAGCTTGATAGCAGGTGCTTTACAAGGCTGGACCGAGCGAAGTCGCTGTCAGACGGGTTTAGCATCCGGGTAGGTCTTAATTTTGTGTACAACAATATTATGGTCAATACCTGGCATCTCTTCATAGCTCCATGTGAAGATGTCACGAAAGTCTTGAAAAAGTGACTTATATGTAACAACCTCATCGGTGGAACATGAAGCTTCGATGTGGACATTTTCGACAACTCCAAGTTTAATATATATGTCAAGGGGGATGGTGGGTGAAATGTTACTTAAGTTCCCTTCATATAACATACCATGTGTGGATTCAGGAACCGAAGAAATAATGACAATGGTCGACGGAGTCGAGATCCATTGGTAACTCTCGATGGTGTGTTGTTCGAGAAGGAGAATGGAATGATGATGTCCATCATCCTAAGGGGTATCTTCTATCGAAATAACTGACATAATCATCTCATCTGTGGGAAAATAACGTGGAATGGATCAGGAGACGAATCACTAAGAGAGGGAATAGAAGGGTTAGCCGATTGAATGGCTTGGTAAGCAGATTCAACCAGACTTAAAGGCATCTGGTCATCGTAGCGAAGATAATCACCGGGTGTGGGTACTATCCACAGGTCATAAGACATAGGATTTTCGCGGATGGAGGTGGAGATCATGTTAATTGAGGCAACCAAAGGAGGTGGAACGTTGGGTGGTGGGATTGGAAGCATACCCATCAGAGTGGAATATTTTAGTAGACCCACACCAACATTCTCATACCTAGGGGGTGTCTTTGCAATGCAAGGTATGTTGCTAGAATGTGTATCGGAGTTAAAGAAGGCCAGTTGGTCTATTGTAACAACTTTTCCTTGATGTGGAAAGTGCATGATATGGAAAAGAGTATTGACGACTGCATGCATGGAATCGATCCAGCTACAGCCAAGTAAAAGATTGTAATCGAGAGGTGCGTCAAAGACCTCAACTTCAACGCTGAACATTTTTCCTTCTAACGTAACAGGAAATGAAGGGAGAAAACCGTAGGGTTTAAAGATAGAGACATTAAATCCTTTGAGCGTGTTGTGTGATTCAGTTAAGGGAGGAGAGCTAATGGCTTTCCAGCATGCAATAGACATGACACACATCGAGGCACCCTGGTCAATAATTGTTTTACAATTGTTCTTGTCGGCGAAAACAACTTGTATTTGAAATGCGAGCTGAGGGGGTAACCCTGGAATGTGATATTCCAAGTCAAAGATTATTAAATTTGTATCCATGGGGTCGATTCCACCGATAGATTTCAACAGTGCCTTTCGTTGTGCAGGACAACTCTGAAGGACTTCGAGGGATGACATTGCAGATGGTGCTTGTGCCAGATATTCTACGATACTATAGTTCTGGGTAGCACACATAGAGGGATTGAAAGAATACTTCCAAACCATGCCCTTAGGAGGAGGAAAAAGGATTGTATCAGGGCTCGGTCGTTTGATATGAAGAGGACCGTTGGAAGGTTGAGTTGAGGGAGATTGTTTAACCAACGGAGGTGGTATATCATCAACTTTCTCCTTGGAGGAAGACTAATTTTTGGCATGAGTAGTAAGTGTGATATCATTCTTCTTTGAATCACGGTTACACATAAGTACATAGGAGGTAGTGGAGGAAGATGGTTGATCGTGGATGACCAATTGAGCCTATTGTTGAGAAGGGAAGGGTTGAGACAAGACAACGGGTGTAGGATATTTTGGGGTCCCTTGGAGGAACTTCGTGACCTCAACGCATCTTGGACAGTCCTCTGTGCAGTGATCATCACCACAGATAAGGAAAGAATAGCGAGGTTTGTGTTTATCCTTATCATTAGAAGGTTGTGACTTGGTCTTTTCGGGTTGTGGATTGTTATTTTTATCCTCCTTATTCCTACCCTTCCCTTTTTTGGATTTATTCTTACCAGTAGGAGTTGATTGAATGACGTTCACTTCTGAAGTTTTATCAATGGGAGGGGTGGGTGTTGGAGAAGTTTGAACATTAGAAGCATGGGATTTGGGCGTGGTGTGAGAGGCTTGCACAGATTGTGGATGGGCATGGAAAGTGCCTATCACACCATTGGTAGAATGAAAAGTTGTTGGGGTTGTTGAGGTAGTTGTGGTGGTTGTGGTAGAAGGACGAGGTGCGTCAGGGAGCAGATCCTAAAGAGTACCCATTTGTGAATAAAAGAGATCAAGATACTGGGCACGAATGATCGCTTGTTCGTTGGTGACAACTCTGCCCATAGAAATGTCTTTAGATATGTCATTCACGAAGGATTTCATGAACGATTGATGCAAGAGCATCGCTCCCAAGCTAGCCACTCAACGCATTCAAGGAAGAGAGGTGCCAACCTTCTCATATTTTGAATTTGAATGTGAAGGGATTTAATATTGTAAGGCTGTTAGATCCATAGGGTCGTTCCTATACACAAGCTTTAGATGTAGATATCCTTTAATGGTTGTAAGGCTGAGATCTAGATCCGATCTAGACTAGACAACCATTAATTGTAAATTCAATGTAATTGAATAGATTAGGTAGCTTGGAGGGAAGAGATTGAATATCCCCTCATGTAAAAGATCTTGGATCTTATTTTGAATTAAGAGTAGGTAGAAAGAGATAGAGGAGAGGAGAGAAAGAGCTAAGACTCTGTGAAAGTCTGAGCTCAAGAACAATTTTGTACACGCATTTTCATATTAATACATGGGCAGATTTCTTGCATTGAGATTTTGTGTGTTTATGTGTTTATGATGAAGTTATTTGTGTGTTCTTTATATGCTGTAGATGTATGATTAGGTATGTATTTGCAGGGATAGATAGGTTCTGCTATCTATGGGTTCTTTGATTTTAGGTTTGGGGATATTTGAGGCTTCATACCAAGAGGGTGTGATAGAACACTACGGGTTTTGAGAGCTAGTGCATAGAGTGCATTTCCAATTCTACGGAATTTGGAAAAGGATGTGCTAGGAGGGCACACCAACTGAATTAATTGACTCAAAGGAAGATCTCAAGGTTACTGAACACCTTGGAGACAATACTGTGTAGAGGAGAACACAAAAGAAGACATAATCAATGTGGGATTTTGGAAGAGCTCTACCAAGCGGGCATTGAGTGGATGCACAGGTTGCATTGAGGAGAATAACTCTGGTTCGAGTTCAGAAGGGGATAGAATCACTGAGGATTCTATAGAGCTCTGCCAGGAGGGCATTGAGCACAGGCACAAAGTGCCGAGGAGGAAATCTATTGTGAGTTCATAGGGAAACATAATCAATGAGGATTCTGGACACTCTGCCAGGAGGGCATTGAGTAGGTGCTAGAGCACAGAAGGAAAGAACTCTTTTAAGTTCTAGAATAGAAGAATATTCCAAGGAAGGATCTTAACAAGGTTGCTGAACACCCTGTAGACTCAGTAAGAAGTTTTCTTGAGTAAAGGAGTGCGAGGGGGGCATCAGATTCTCCATCTGAGGGAGAAGGAAAAAGGGTTAATTCCTTAGAGGTCGAAGCTATAGGAAAAGATCAGAAGAGATAGAACCTTCGTGCATGGAAAGACTCTACAAGGAGCACTGAAGTAGAAGAATCCTTTGAGGATTCAAGAAGAGAAGCTCAGGAAGAGTAGTTCTTTCATGCACATGCCATAGCCTAGAGGTTGCAGAGGCTGGAAGGAAGACCCTTTGGAAGATTTGAGTTCGAGGAAGCTCAGGATGGAAAGCATTTTCAAAGACGCAGACACAAGCTGTGAGTACAGGCTTCGTAGTAGAGACAAAGGCCGAGGCCATTGATAATTTTAAATTCCTCCAAGGATTGGGAAAAAAATAGAGGCTCACAAAGGAGAGCACAATTGTCGTTGGATCAGGCTAAGGACAAGATCTGGACCGTTGAAGTTTCACGTCCAGGAAGCAACAGGAAGAGAGCGTATAGAAAGAATATATCTGAGATGTCAGATCTCATGTACATAGCCGATAGCCCTCAGATATTTCAAAAGGAGCATGAGGTTTAAATCCTCGCGAGCAGAGGAGAGAACCCAAAAAAGTCCCGAAATAGTGGACGTATGGGGATTTCGGAGATTTGGAATTCAGGATTCTAGGAATCTCGATGACGAGAGATCAGGGCACTTCATAGTAGAAGTCAAAAAATAACAAAAGGATCATGGCCATTCATTTGTAGGAGGACACGTGGTGGATATCCGGAATCCCATCGAGATTTCAGAGATTTCGGCATATCGGGGTTTCAGATACCGAGGAATCGAGGGCCAAGAGTATCGGTCATGGGAGGACTCACAAAATCGCGAATCCTAAAGTCCCAAAAGAGAACACGCAGTTGAGGTTTTGGGGAAATCCCTGAAAGGAAGGGTATTTCAGTATTTAAAATACTAGGAGGTCGAAGGGTCAAGGAATTTGTGAACCGGGAATCACGGAGTCCCGAAAGCCGAAAACTATGAAAGAACAGTGAGGATACATGGCAATGATCCAGGCATCGAGGAAATTCCTGAAAAGAAACATTTTGGCATTTCAGCTACCGGGAATGCGAGAGGTAAGAGTTTGAAACTCTTGACCCATAGAATCTTGAAAGAATCTGATTCATTGGATCAAGGGAGGCTTTGAGACATTGATCTTGTTTAGAGAAGGGGAACCGAAGGGTTCAGGATTTCTGTACTTTGGTATTTCGGCTAATGGGAGCACGAGAGGACAATGAATATTTGATGCACTGAGAGTCACAAATTCCTGAAACGTGAATTCCTGAAAGTGTTGCGAGAAGGGTAGTGCCGGGTCAGATTTCAGCATGCCAAGTATCGAGATTTTGAAAGTCTCGAAGACAAAGGATCGAGCATTTCGACAATTAGAACTCCAGAATCGCGAAAGGAGGAGGAAGCCGGGAACTTTGCGTCGATGAACCCCAAGAGGAATGCGATCATATGGACTAAGGTTATAGCCTAGGGGACTAACCCCGAGTGAAGCCAATTCGACAAATCGGCATTTCGAAGACCGGGAGATCGTGGAGTCAAGGACTCTCGAAATTAGGACTCAAGGAGTCCCAGGACCCAAAATTCCATTTCGGGAAAAGGTCACAGTCGTGTTGAGGTCGTGTGTAGGTGAAAGCTCACGCCTATTGCATGCTTGTGCAGGTGGAGTTTCATGAAGGACCTGTGGATCGAATATTGAGGTTCCGACAGGGATCCGAAGGAGCCACTTCAGCTCGAGGAGGTTTTTGAATGATCCTGCATTCACACCAAAAGTGGTATCACAGCTTGACTCTGTTTGTATATTTCAAGCAGAGAGAGCAGGAGGGAAAATACTCTGATATACAACAAAGTGGTATTAGAGGCAACTTGCAGAGACAAGCAGAGGAAGGTAGAGTACTGAGACTCTGTGGTGATTGTTTGCAGGTACGCAACAGTCAGGAAGACAGTTGGAGGGATGTATGAGAAAGCTAGAAGCACTCAAAGGTGTAGAGTGACAACAACAGATCTGTCAGGAGGGAAGATAGACAGCGAGAAGAATTACTACTAAAGGTCATGCATGTGGTGGAAAGAAGAACCACCAGTAGCAGAAGAACACTGCGAGAGATGAAGAGCTCACCGAGATTAGAGCGAGGAAGGATGAGATAGCATTGCGGATGTAGCAGAATGCTAATTCAAGATGGGTATAAGAATGGCCCATGAAGATGAAGGTGGTTGATTCGGGAATTGGTGTCCTGAAGATAGCAGAAGTTGTTAAAGAGATGGTTGAGGCATGCTGAAAACCTCAACGGACCAGAGGAGAAAATGGTTCAGGTGTGTGAACCAGAGGATGGGAGGAACCTCAGTAGTGAGGATGACATGGGATCAGCTGAAGATATCAAAGACTGCCAAGAGGGCAGAAAATAAATTTCCAATTTCTAAGAGGGCAATGAGATGGGATCCAGGGATCTAATAGACTACCAAGAGGGCAGCAGGAAAATCCCAATTTTCCAGGTGGGCATGGGAACTGGGATGAGGCTATGTGAAAGTCTCATGAACTCGGAGGTGAGTTCATATCAGCAAGGGATGCTAGTAAGTGGAGATTCATGTGGTTTTTCATATCATGTGAATGAAGATGATGACAAGTTAAAAACTTGCACCATCCAAGAGGAGGATCAGAGGAATCTTCTGATCATTGGTGGAATTGAAATATTCCTTCCACTTAGCTCAGTTGGGGATAAAACTTGTGTTGCAGATGAAACAACAATAGAAGGACAACCAACAGAGACTGTCAGAGAAGAAGAAGTGGATCAGCCACTGATGACTGCCCAAGCAAAAGAAGGAAATGAGCATTCCAAGGAATGGCTCAAATTTTTCAGCCAGGCAGCTGAAACAGAGACGACTCCAACATTGGAGCTTGCAATAGAAGGATACGAAAAAGAAGACAACACGAGCTTTGTTGATCTGTACCAAGAATTTGAAGCCCTGGAGAGAAGGGTGAAGGTGAAGAGCTTGCACATCCAACAGGTCAAGTTGGAGGCAGATGAAGGAGGATTCCATTCTGAGAAGCAACTGGAGAGAGATGGAGATACACCAAAAGGAGAACTGGCATAAGTTAAGTTTTCAGAAGAGGAAGCTGAACAATAGTTCAGTGAGGAGACTGTAGAGTTGGAGTCTACAACAGAGTGGCCACTTAGTGCCACAAAGGAGGGTAAAGACAACATGGGAGATCATGGTGATCTTCCCATTTGCAGAAATAAATTGCAACAGAGGAGACTGCATGAACAGAGCCATCCATTGCAGGAGATGGACAAGGTGATCGATGATATCATGGAGCTAATGATCAGATCACAAGAGACTTCCAGCAAGGATAAACTGAGTATAAGGGAGACTGCCGAAGAAGCAGCAAAGCAACAACAACAACAACAATAGCAACAAAGAGATGGAGCAGAGGAACAACTCCAAAGAGTTGTTTGGGATCCAGGTGGATTTCAACAGCCAGGGTGGAGAGATCATGAGGAAGAGCTCATGAATTTTTCACAACAAAGGAGTATGATGCAGGAGCATCTCTCCCAAGCCATCCACTCAATGCATTCAAGGAAGACAGGCACCAACCTTCTCATGATTTGAATTTGAATGTGAATGCATTTAATATTGTAAGGCTGCTAGATCCATAGGGTCATGCCTATATGCAGGCTTTAGATGTAGATAGCCTTTAATGGTTGTAAGGCTGAGATCTAGATCTGATATGGACTAGACAACCATTAATTTTAAATTCAATGTAATTGAATAGAGTAGGTAGCTTGGAGGGAAGAGATCGAAGAGCCCCTCATGTAAAAGATCTTGGATCTTATTTTGAATTAAGAGTAGGTAGCAAGAGATAGAAGAGAGGAGAGAAAGAGCCAAGACTCTGTGAAATTCTGAGCTCAAGAACACCTTTGTACAGGCCTTTTCATATTAATACATGGGAAGATTTCCTGCATTGAGATTTTGTGTGTTTATGTGTTTATGATGAAGGTATTTATGTTTTCTTTATATGTTGTAGATGTATGATTAGGTATGAATTTGCAGGGATAGAGAGATTCTGCTATCTGTGGGTTCTTTGATTTCAGGTTTGGGGATCTTTGAGGCTTCATGCCAAGAGGGCATGACAGAGCACCGCGGGTTCTAAGAGCTAGTGCATAGAGTGCATTTCCAATTCTGTGGAATTTGGACAAGGACGTGCTAGGAGGGCACACCAACTGAAATCATTGACTCAGAGGAAGATCCCAAGGTTCCTGAACACCTTGGAGACAAGACTGTGTAGAGGAGAACACAACAGAAGATAGAATCACTGCGGGATTCTAGAAGAGCTCTGCCTGGTGGGCATTGAGCGGATGCATGGGTTGCATTGAGGAGAAGAACTCTGGTTCGAGTTCAGAAGGAGATAGAATCACTAAGGATTCTATAGAGATATGCTAGGAGGGCATTGAGCACATGCACAGAGTGTTGAGGAGGAAATCTGCTATGAGTTCATAGGGAAACATAATCACTGAGGATTCTGGACACTCTACCAAGGGGGCATTGAGTAGGTTCTAGAGCACATAAGGAAATAACTCTTTTAACTTTTGGAATAGAAAAGGATTCCAAGGAAGGATCTTCACAAGGTTGTTGAACACCCTGCAGACTCAACAATAAGTTTTCTTGAGTAAAGGAGTGCCAGGGTGGCATCAGATTCTCCATATGAGGGAGAAGGAAAAAGGGTTAATTCCTTAGAGGTCGAAGATATAGGAAAAGCTCAGAAGAGATAGCGCCTTCGTGTCTGGAAAAACTTTTCAAGGAGCATCGAAGTCGAAGAATCCTTTGAGGATTCAAGAAGAGAAGCTCAGGAGGAGTAGTGATTTCATGCACAAGCCATAACCGAGAGGTTGCAGAGGTCGGAAGGAAGACCCTTTGGAAGATTTGAGTTCGAGGAAGCTCAGGAGGGAAAGCGTTTTCAAAGACGCAGACAGAATTTGTGAATACAGGCTTCGTAGCAGAGACAAAGGCCGAGGCCTTTGATAAGTTCAAATTCCTCCAAGGATTAGGAAAAAAACAGAGGCTTACAAAGGAGAACACAATTGTCGTTGGATCAGGCCGAGGACAAGTTCTGGACCGTTGAAGTTTCACGTCTAGGAAGTAGCAAAAAGAGAGCGCATAGAAAGAATAATTCTAAGATGTCAGATCTCATCCAGATAGCCTATATCCATCAGATCGGTCGAAAGGAGCATGAGGTTTAAATCCTCGCGAGCAGAGGAGAGAACCCGGAAAAGTCCCAAAATAGTGGACGTATTGGGATTTCGGAGATTCAAAATTCGGGATTCCTAGAATCTCGATGACGAGAGATCGGGGCACTTCATAGTAGAAGTTGCAAAATAACAAAAGGATCATAGTCATCCATTTGTAGGAGGACACGTGGTGGATATCTAGAAGCCTATCGAGATTTCGAAGATTTTGGCATACCGGGGTTTCAGATACCGGGGAATCGAGGGCCAAGAGTATCGGTCACAGGAGGACTCACGAAATCATGAATCCTGAAGTCCTGAAAGAGAACATGCAGTTGAGATTTCGAGGAAATCCCCAAAAGGAAGGGTATTTCGGTATTTCGGATACCGGGAGGTCGAAGGGTCAAGGAATTTGTGTAGCAGGAATCATGGAGTCCTGAAACCCAAAAACTTTGAAAGAACAGGGAGGATATGTGGCAACGATCCAGGCATCGAGGAAATTCTCGAAAAGAAGCATTTTGTCTACTAGGAATGTGAGAGGTAAGAGTTCAAAACTCTTGACCAATAGAATCCCGAAAGAATCTAAGTCGTTGGATCAAGGGAGGCTTTGAGTCGTTGATCTTATTCAGAGAAGGGGAGCCGGAGGGTTCGGGATTTCAGTACTTTGGTATTTCGGCTACCGGGAGCACAAGAGGACAATGAAGATTTGATGCACTGAGAGTCACGAAATCCTAAAACGCGAATTCCCAAAAGCGTTGTGAGAAGGGTAGTGCAGGGTCAGATTTTGGCATACTGGGTATCGGGATTTCGTAAGTCCCGAAGACAAAGGATCGAGCATTTCGACAATTAGAACTCGAGAATCGCGAAAGGAGGAGGAAGTCGATCACTTTGCGTCGATGAAACCCAAGATGACTACGGTCATATGAGGGGTGGTCATATGGACTAAGGTTATAGCCCAAGGGACTAACCCCGAGTGAAGCCAATTCGACAAATCAACATTTCGGAGACCGGGAGATCGAGGAGTCAAGCACTCTCGACATCGGGACTCAAGGAATCCCGGGACCCGAAGTTCCATTTCAGGAAATGGTCACTGTTGTCTTGAGGCCGTGTGTAGGTGAAAGATTGCACATGTTGCATGCTTGTGTAGATGGAGTTTCAAGAAGGACCTATGGATCGAATATTGAGGTTCCGATAGGGATCCGAAGGAGCCGCTTCGGCTTTAGGAGGTTTTTGAACAATCTTGCGTTCACACCAACGATTCTGCCAATAAATGATCGGGAAGATCGAGTTTGATTAGATGTCGTCTTCGTCTCCACTCATGAATGTGATTGGAGATATGAGCGGCTTTACTTTGCTTGAAAGAACTCAAAATCTCAATTCCCATTTCATAATGGATTGGCAAATGGTAGTGAGTGAGGAAATCCATAGCTAGGGTGTTGAAATCGGTGAAGAAGCCTCATGGTAACTCTATATACCACTTCGCAGCTGAACCCGTGAGAGTTCGTTGAAAAAGACGTAGCCAAATGGAGTCATCCATCAAAGAGTTGGACGAACACCAAAGGTGGAAAGTCATGACATGATTGTTCGGGTCCTCTCCAGGTTTACCATCGACATTAGGAATGTCAGATGGTAGTTTGTCTAGTATGACAAGCCAATGAGGAGAGTGATGAATAGGGTCATTCAAAATTCTAAACAGATCAAGGAGGTCCAAAATGTCCCAAAAGGCTAATTGTCTATTCATGTGAGGGTATTGGTGACTTTGGGGATAAAGTCTCGTCGGTATACAAATAGGACCGTAAGCAGTTTGCATATAATGTGAAGATCCAGGAAAATTCGGTTGTTTTTGTGGTGGCAAGTAGCTCGTGGAGTTGTATTGATTAGGTACATTCCCTTGGAAAGGGATAGTAGATGGAACTTTCAAACCCCAAATGGAATTGGAGGTCTTGGGGTAAGGCTCGCCCGTACTAGGGGGTATGAAAGAGGTGACTTGAGGTTGTTGCCCGCCAGTCGATTGAGTATTACCCTGAGTAAGAAATTTCCATTATTGGGATAAATTTGTTGGGATGTTCTATCCATAGGGTCGGGTGGGTGGGGGTTGTCCTTTGACTGGATTTTGTTTCCCCATTGGGGTTTGACCTCTAAGCGGGTGTTGAAATTGGCCCCCAAGATTAAATTGTCTACCAACAGGAATATGATAATTAGGTGTGAAAGACTGAGTAATGCCACTAGGGTCAGGTCCACCGGTGACAGGTGGATAAGACCCTCCAGAAGGGGGTCGAGGAAGTGTTGAAATAAAACCAAGAATAGGATTGTGCCCAGGAGGAGTGAAGATTCTAGGAGTTCTGGATGGGACTTGGGTAGGAATGAGAATAGAAGTATTCAACACATTATACCCAAGAGGAAGTGATGGGATATGACTAGGTAAAAGTGGTGTGCCAATAGGTGTTTGGATAGCCAATGTATTCCTGGTGGGAATAATCATAGTATTTGGGACCATCGTGGAATGGGCCTGCTAAAGAGGGATGTTTGAACTGGAACCAACTAACAATGCTTCTGACCTGGGAAAATAGTAGCACGTTGTATTGTTAAAGTGATCTAAAGGTATCGTAAACGTGTAAGATGTTTTGAGTAGTTCATAAGTGGTAGGTATTTCAACTCCTATCTCTGAGGTAGGAGGGTTCCTTCTAGAAGTCAGAGTTTGAGCTATGTCAATGTTCAAATAAGGATCTTCATTAAGGCCGTCGACAATTTTGGGAGGTAATCCATAAGTGTCGATAACAAGTTCTCCAGACGAATTGAGTCAGAGAATCTGTCTATCGTATCCAAGAGGTAGGCGGAAAACCTCTAGAGGGTCATAAACAATTTGAAATCTCTCTAGAGAATCAATCCTTTCTGGTTGTGAAGGTACATGGTCTTGGATCTCACTCTATTAAGGAGAATCCTCTGGTGGGTTAGGAGGCAAGGGTTGAGAAACTTCTATATCTTCTGGAGGTAGTCCTTGCATCCTACGTGAATGACATGGAGGGTCAATGTTGGCTGAACCAGAAATTCTACGAGAAAAATCAATGGCCAACTATGTTAACAAACAACACTCGCTAGTAGAATCTAGAAATCAAAACCAAGAAAACAAAACCTTCCTATCCTGAAGTCACTAGTTGGTGATGAAATCCAACGTCATGAAGTCAAGACAAGAAGGGGCTGGGTTGGGGTGGAAAATTTACGTCGATGACCTTCTTAATGGACTTACACCCTGGTGCAAGCTCCCACACATAATCGTGCATATACCCTCCAAGGAGCCCAAGTGAGTCTGGCCAACGTCGATTCCAGGTACCGTGGAGACTTGCCCCTCCACATTCACCTTGTGTAAGACTCTAATAATATAGGCTACTAAAGTTACTACAAAGAACAGTGATGCCTGGGGAAATAGTCGGCAGTCCGATCCACAAGCAAGGGTAGGCTATCGAGCCCGAAATCAACTTGAGAAGCTTCCACTCATCATTGTGGGTATACCTTCAAGCGACCCCCATAATATGTGTGATCTCTACACTGAGACCAATAAATCAAGGTGAGTAACTCTGCCAATCTCAATGCGACCTCAGGTTTGACCCTTGTGTGAGAAGGGCTTTCCAGGACAAAATGTTGCAAATGGATTTGAACACTCCTTACCACAAGATACTATTGTGTGTTTTGGGCTTTGGAGAGTGTGTCTCGCTGCCTATTCCAAAGCTCTAGCCTAGCTAATGTTGGTGTAAAAGAGCCCTAAAAAAGTTACTAGTTAAATTTTAGAGTTTCGTAATACTATTAAAGGTTGTTGTTACTCAAGAGCGAGACGGGAATGAAACCAATGTTTTGTAAGACTTTGACCCAATAACGTGTAAATAGAAATGAATGATGCAAACTTTTGTTTGATGAATTCTATCTACAACTGGGAGAAAGTATTTTTCTAGAACAATGCAAACTACGATGTACAATTCCTTTCTTTGAATGTAGTACCAAACAATTATCAACAATGTAATTTCACTATTCGTTCTTTTTCAATGTTTCAAACGCCAATATTTTCTGTATAAATGATTTCTTAAAAGAATGAAAAGACTTCAATTTTTTCCTTTCGAGAAACCAAAACAGAGATGTAACTAAGAAAGGATAAGCAATCAATGAAAATAAAGCACTCAACAAACACCCAAATCGATCTTTCAATGGAAATAAAAAATAAAATTTGACAAGAAAATGTCTCTTCAAATATGAATAAGAAATGTTTTTCTTATCATTAAGCAATTCAGAAGACGTAACCAACCTACAAATCCAAATCCAAACCAAGATATTTAATCGAGCAAGCACTCGAACGCAAGTCTAGAGATTATATCCTTGTCGATAAAAATAAAAAACAAAGATTGAAAAAAGATCAAAAGAGAGGTATTCGATCTCCGAAACCAATCAAGATCAAGCTAAAACAATCAAAAGAATTCAAGAAATAGCATTAAAAAATCCTTGTCCAGTTGTCTAAAGAAAAATTGGACAGTAGTAGAGGCCAAAACCTAAACCAAAAAAAAAATTCAAACGTCGCCGCAAGTGGGCAGTATAACACAGTGAGGAAATGGATGATTTCCACAAGCCAGAAACATGCAGGGTGCGGAAATACCGCACTGAAAAAAACCACCAGGGTGCGGGAATGAATGGTTTCTGCTATAAGGTGCAGTGCGGATGTGTTTGAAAAATCAAGAAATTAAGGGAAAAAGGAAAAAAATCTAGGTGGAGTTTTAAACCCAGGGAGAGTGAATGGGTCTCCCAGAGTCTCAGAGATTGATATCAAGTAAAAAGAATAGGTCAAAAGAAAATGGCCAACAAAAAACCACAATCAAGTTGTCATCCCTAGTGGAGTTGCCAATTTTATTATTGGGTAAATCGATAGATGCAGACATGAACTGATCCGCCTAGATCCACCTGGATCTAGAACAAAACAAGATGGAACAAGACGCTTTCCCTAAGTTGCAATCATTGAGTTTACTATCCAAAGAGGAATAGATAACATACCTTATGAATTGCTTCCTTATATATTTGTTGTCCCTGCTTCACTCCAGTACTCTTGTAGAATCAAATCAGTGACAACACAAACCAACCAATGTGAAAGCAACAATAGTAGAATTCAACGACAACCTAAACATGTGATCAAGGAGTCATGCAATAAAACACTAATCATTTTATGGGAAAGAGATGTGTCACCGTATTATATTAATGAAAAGTATAAGATACAACCGAATCACCTTGATGTCACAAATTCCCTTTTAGTGGTCCTTTGTTCCAACACACACATAAACTTGCTCCGAAATTCGCATGAAGATAATTCACAAAATCTTGATGGACAAAAGGAGGCCTCAAGCATTAGTAAGAGTAGGATCTCCTTCACACAGTCTTCAACCAATTGTTTCATCAATTATCTTCTTAATATTAATTCTTCTTGCTTAAAATTTTCCATGAGAAATCCATGATTGTATAGGAGAAGGTGAAGTGGTTAAAAGGATGAAGATGATCTCACCAAATAGGAGAAACCAGTAGGATCGCAACCACACGGACGCCACCTCACATTCTAGAAGATTCCCCTTCTAGAAACTTTGTGAAACCTCTTTCTTCTTTTAGCTTTGGAATGTCTCTGCACCCTGCCTATGTAGCAACTTGCAGAAATCCCACGGGCCAACCACAGAGCAGCCTACAGAAATGATAGATTTCCACACTGTGTAGTATGAAAAGCCTGGAGACCCTTTCTAAAAAATAGCCTTGTAGAGGAGGAAAGACGTTTTTTTTCTCAGACAAAAGTTCATGTTGGGAGATTCAACACATGTCTGTGATATCATCATTAGAATGACCAAAATAATGTGTAATAACCCCCTAACTAAATTTCCTTTCCTTCCAATGCAAATTTCATGAAAATTTCTTGAAAATTAAAATCCAATGTTCCCAATTATTGTAACCATTGGAATCCTAGTACGACATAAATACCACCCATGGTTATAGAAATAATTGGACTATTCATTACATATTCCCCCATTGTAAGATTGATCTTATGTAATTTTCCTGAGAAATTGATAGTTCCTCCATTTTCAATCATTACTTGAAACTCTGGCACTGGATATATAAAGCAATTGAGAGCTTTGGCTAATTTATAGTGAATGAAATTATGAGTACTACCAGAATCAATTAAGACTATTACCTTTTTCGTTTTGATATATCCTTCGATCTTGAGGGTTTGAGGAGTGATAATTCCATCCAATGCATTGCATGATATCATGGGAGTCAACTCTTCAGTAGAAATCTCTTCTACGTTTTCATCTTGAGATGGTTCTTGTTCTTCTTTCTCTCCACAATCTATGTAGAATAATTTCTTCTCACCATACTTATGTCCCTTACTGTACTTGTTGTCACAATTAAAGCATAAAACTTTTTCTTTTATTTCCTCCAATTGTTGAGGTGTCAACCTTGTAGGTTGAGGTGTTTTAGAAGAAGGAACATTATTCTCTCGATAGAAGTTAGGAGTGGTCCTTCTAGTAGCCATATCCATATTTTTACTTTCAACATTTCTCACCACCCTGAATGCATTCTCCAATGATTTGGGTTCCCAAATGTGAACCTCATGTTGAATTTTAACCTTTAAAGTTCCTATGAATACATCAATCAGGTGCTCATTTGGAATATCCATTACCTTTATATTCAATCTTTGGAATTTCTCAATATGTTCTGCAAGTGAACACTTTTGCTTTAGATTTAACAATTGGCTAAAGAAGGTATTGCTCCTTGTATCCTCATAGTGTGCTATCATTTCTTCTATGAAAATTTTCCAAGTGACAAGTGATTTGCAAGAACAAAGCCATGTATATCACACAAATTGATTGGATTATAAATATAAAGAAGCAATTCTTACCTTTTGTTTGTGTGGCACATCATGTATATCAAAGAATTGCTCCATTTGAAGTATCCATGTGATTGGATACTTACCATCACACTTCATCATATCGATCTTAGTAAGGTGATTGGTCTTCAACCCAAATTTGGAGTTTCTCCAGTCTTGATTCATCTTCCTTGTGTCCTCATCATGAATTTCATGCGATATATTTTCACTTTCAGGTGGTCTCTCTATTAGAAAATTTTTCAATTCTTCCATGATATCCATTTTTAGACCATCCATCTTAGTATCCATAATTGTCTCCAACTTAACTTCAGTTGAATCCATCATCCCTTGTAGTTCATATTTTGTTAATGTCTTCTTTTGTAAATCATTTATGTCCCTGCACATTTCTTCACCTTCATCAAGAGTCCAAATAGTACTATCTGAAAGCTTATTTTGTGTAGAATTTCCTTTTTTTGGTGGCATGTTGGCCAAGTATCACTTTTAAACCTTGATTTCGAGGTGGTTTTGCTAGACGATCTTTCTTGTGATGTATCTCCAAAATTTCGAGCCTTATGGGTATGAAAATTTTGTTTAGTAGTTCTCTGATATGTATTCTCTGCAATTCCACAGGTCTAATCAAAATTGGATGTGCCAAGTGGAATTTATGGTAACTTCTCCACACCTTCCTTATTTTTGTCCCTTCCAGGAGAGAGTACCTGTAAAGTGTGCCAAGAGAACAATATATGATATTTCATTCTACAAATTGCACCATAAATACTAAAGTCTATCCACTATCCAATGCAACTAGTCTCACTTAATTTGGATACTCATTGAAGAAGTTATCATTGTTTTACCTGGAACACATGTTTGATACTAGTTAATATGACTAGTCAAATACCCTATATTACACAAGGTGTATCTACAAAATTAGGATGACCCATAAGTTGAAATTTTTATCACAACTACCTTGATAATTTCTATAAATACCCTCTATGTTTCAAGCTTTGAAAGATCACAATTTTTTTTTTTATAGTGAAAATTCTGTGATGACTAAAGTACTCAACACCTTGAAAAAGAGATGATTTCTGATAATAAGACTCTTTGAGGGGGAGACCTCCTTATACACCACATAAAGTTCCAAATACAAGATGATTCAAAATTAAAAGGTCTCCTTGGTACATATCATAGAATAGGAGGTACAATTACAACTAATGGACCCAATCCGACATAAATAAAATAAAATTACTAATGTAATATACCCCAATTAAGGAGTAATGTGCCACTATTTATGGATTAACACCATTCAACTATGTGAATGTTTCCCTTCACTATCCCATTTTATTTGTTTCTCTTCATACAATGTGACCCATGGTCGCGTTGCCTCCACATTGTAAATAATGAATTTGTTGATGGAATCAATTTCAAAATTCACTGATGTATACAAAAATTCAAAATGAATAGCATGAGATCAAATATATATTATCAACTTAAAGAACAAATTTATTCATGGCATCAAAAATTTTAAATTCTTTGATGTATAAAAGAATTCAAAACAAATAGCATGGGATGAAATATATATTATCAACTTCATTGTAAACAATTTATCTATACTAAATTAACAAAATATAACTGACTTACTCTTTATTAAGCACCTTTTCCCATTTATTTGGAGTTACTCCCCTTTGCTTTTGTCCTCATCTTTATGGTTGACCAAAAAAACTACCCCTTTTGTTTCATCAATTTTCTTGATGTACTCACTAGCATAATAGAACATATACTATGTACCCCTCTTCCATAGAGACCTCGAATGTTTCCCTTTGTCGAATAAAACCCTTCAATTTTTTCATGTACATCTCTAATAAGAACATCCTATGACATGAGAGCATCCCAACTAATTCAACCTCATTAGGTAGGTGAATTAGAAGATGGACTTGCAAGTCCATAAAACTCATGGGCAGTTCCTTCTCAAACATATAAACAATCTCAACTATCTCTCGGCACCACCATGGAATGATGGCCATATGAATTTCCCTTAATGTGATCCAACATACAAATCTAGATCATTTCGATCTGGAATGTCATAGGTCTTGGGGGAAGTCATGGTTCACACAACCACACAAGAGAAAAGGATAATGATACTACAAAATACACACACACGTCATTAATTTCGATAAAATCGAGAGTGCAAAGCATATTTTTACCGACATCAATATAGAACTAGAATAATCATGTATTCAACATCTATACCCTTAGAAGGTTTAGATTTTTATGTGATTTCAACCCTGACAAATTCCCATCCACATTAAAGAAATTCTGTAGAGTCAAACCATATAAAGGAGGTGTATTCACACCCAATATAAAATCCTTCACCATAGAAACATCATCTTTATTCAAAATCCATGGGACATCACCTTCTTTAAAATACAAAGAGGGACCAATCTCTTCTCTAGTTTTGTTTCTTGGCCAATGTCTCTTTACAATATTCGAAGCAATAATATCTCCCTAAAATCCATTGTGTCACTTCCATTCCATGATATGTGCCTCCATAAAGAATATGAAACACTTTTGAATATATGCATAGGATCTAGTAAGTGGCCATTCTTAAGATGCTCCCAATATGGAAGCTCATAAAATACAAATTTCATTTTCATCCTAATGGTAATTTTTTCAACATAGGTGTGAAAAAATTCAAGATCATCGAACATAGTTTCCCCATTTGAATCAAAGAATTTTTCCATTTCCTTCTTTTTCTCTGTGTCATATTCCCCATTCTAATCTGTCAGTGTCATTATTATAGGTCTCCAAGTTCTCTTTGGTTTACCATTGAAAGTAGATAAAACTCTTCTATAAGGGTGGTCTTCTAGGAGGAATACCCTAGAACAATATTACACCAAATTTTGTAGGTCATTGGACCACCTGGCCTTTATAGAAGTTCTGTAACATTTACATCCATGATAATACTCTTTTGTTACAAGACCAAAGATGTTAACATATACATACCATGTTAGTGGAAAAAATATAGTTTCACCAACTGAAGTATGCCAAATAAAATTACAGATACAAACAAATCCATGAACATGCTTACAGGAGAAAAATCCTAGTCCTGGATAACTGTGCATGGTGTATGCACATATACCATACAACATAAAAGATCTCTCCATTAGGATGGGTCATGATACATCATATACATGTATCACCTCCCATAATTTCTTAAATTTATTGCTCAATGGTTGGATGTAGAGATTCATTATCTTCATTTTTCTTGTACCCGAGACTATAAGAGCTAGCATAAGATGTTCATTGTTCATGGACAACCAAGGGGGGGGTATTTTTATTGATCACAACCAGTGTCCAAACATAATAGTTGGTGCTTTGGAGGGAATATGTGTTAACTCCATGCATAGCTATGCTAAATCAGAGGCTCTGTACTTCATCCTTGAATTTATCGGGCCATGTATCCTCTATATGATTCATGGCTATTGAATCTATTGGTATTCACATAACTCATAGCTTACTTCTATGTGAGGCATGCCACCACTACAACATGGCTAATTGTCTGCAACGAAAGAACCTTTGAATCCTTGAAATTATATGAATGTGCATCAATATCTTATGAGGAGAACCATGTGCCTTACCCTTGTTTTTTTATTTATGGTACCTATAATTCCCACATTCTGGACATATGTATTTGTTTGCATATTTTTCTTTGTATAGAATACAATCATTCATACATGCATGGTATGATATGTACTCAACACCCAACATTTTCAACATTTTTTTTGCCTTTGCCCATCTTTCAGGAAAGGGATTATCACTTGAAAGTACCTTATCTTTGAGTAACTTGCAATTAGTGGGAAATAGAAATTTACATTGTCATTAAACTTGATAAAATCAAACCTTTTATTCCTTCATTGTGTGACAAGGTTACTTAAACATATAGGGGAATTAATGTTAGTTTCATCAAAAGTGTCGAGAAACACATGTCTGAAATACCATGCATTACTTTCAAGTTGTACAGTAATATTTTTATCCCTATATGAATAGACCTTGCATACCCTTGTACTGGACCAAATAGAGGGGTGGTGGAAGCATATTTTAGGATTTCATCAAAGGTATTTATGACATCAGCTTCATCCCCTATTCCATTTTTCCAGAATGCATCTAAAAACATTCCCTCCATGGACTAGGTTACCCTCAAGAAATCATCCATACCAACATTTATATCATTTCCTTCATCCCCAACATATGAAGAAGTAGTGTTACTATCAAGGTTTTGAATTGGTGACTCATGACATAGTGGGAATTGAATAGATGGTTGTTTCAACGATTCTCGATATGATTCCTCTCCAAGATATTTTCATTTATAAGTAAGTTCATGAATTGACATCATAGTGGGGTGAAACGATAGATGGTGGACATGTCGCTCATCATTATAATCCTGATTGTAAAAATATTGAACATTACATTGATATATTAGTCACAAAATGATTTTAATATGTTCAAACATTATATCAAACACGTATTAGAAGCATGGATATTTTTTTCACAATAATAAACATCAAACCAATCCCTTTATAAAACAAATGTCAAATTAAATAATACATTTACATTATTTTCATTGAAAATCCAAAAATCCAATTACTAAATCATCTTTTTTCTTATGCCCTACGAGGTTGTCTACATAAAAGAGATCAAATTTGCAGTGTAATCTCGTTGACCTAGGCCAATTTTTAGAAGATGGCATGTTAAGTTTGGTAGGGTAAATTAGATGTTCATTTTCATCAAACATGTGCTTGCGATATATTTCTCTTGATAAGATCTTGCGAAATTGTGGGGCCACATGAATATCTTAAACATCTGAACTCAATCCTGAATCTTGATCCTGCAAAATTCAATGTAACAATTATTAAATTGCACCTTAATATATAACATAAATTCAATGTGATAAATGAATTATCAATAAAATATAGATGTACTACAATTGTTGTGAGAGAACTTGAAGTAGTTCCAAATATACATAATGAGGTGATGCTAGAATCTAAAGAATTGACCATTTGATATTAAAAGTCTTTTTTTCCCTGCATTTGAGCCAGAACCATCATCTTAGGTATCATAGAACAATTTAACTTCAAAAATAACTTGAAATAATTTTTATAAGTTGACAACACACTCAAAAACTTTTTTTTTTTTCTACAATATCATTGTTTTTTCCTCCCAACTATACAAGAAAACTGAATCTGGATACAAAAAATCTTAAATAGTTGTTCGATCCCTGAAAATATCCTCCTTGAACATAGAAAATGTGAATTTGATGTTCAACCCTTCTATCACTCTCTTCCTCCTTCCCTCCCCTTCTCTCTCTGTATCCCCCCTATCTCTCTCTTGCATCTACCCCTCTCTCCCCTTCGCTCTATACCACCCTCCCTCTATCACTCACTGTGTCACATTCCCTATCTCGCACTCTCTCTCCCCCACCGGTTTGGTTTATCATTTAATAATGCACTGGTGCATTTAATTGAGATAAGCATCGAAGACTAACCTCCATTATTATCTTCACAAAGAAAAACCCTTGCAAACTTTATATACAGATATTTTCATTTGCATTGTGGAAGTTTAACTATATTATGTTGCCTTATTTTTTACACACCGCCCTGATACATTATTAATTACAATTTGCACCTATGTGTTTCAAAATGTATAGCACATGGACTGAAACAAATTATAAAAATAACACGCACTTACTATCCATACTTCCAAATTTATTGCAAAAATAAATTGGTGCATTTTGCATACTGCACTACTCATCCACTCACGACATAATGCACTGAAAAATATAACTTCTGAAAAACATAGTGCACACATTTACCATCAATGCGTCAGAATATACAACAAAAATATGAGCAGGAATTTTAGTTTTTGTGTTTATAAAGGAAAACCATATACATTGTTTTATTGTTTTCCAAATTTTAGAGAGGATTATGCAATGTAGATTTATTAGCAAATATTTCCGAGTGGGTGGATTTTTTTAAATAGCCTAATTCGAGGGGGAGTACTATAGATCACATAGAAAACTACAGAGGAGAAATTTCAGGTATGTGTATTCATTCTATTAATCATCTTGATCATTCTCCTATTTGATTCAAACAATTTTTAGTGCATTCCCAAACAAAAAAAAGGTTTTGTAGTTACCTTTGGTATTGGAAGCCATAATTTCCTGATTGTTCTTTTGCTTCTTCTATATTTCACACAGAGATTTTTTTTAAGAACAATTTCTTTTTATGGTTTGGTTATTTATATAAGGGTGTTTCCTATAAACTATAATGAAACCACTATTGCATTGGTTCTCAAATTGCCATGTCACTTTCATTTTTTTAGAATGCCTTCGCAGTGACTGGTGCACTCAATACACAGTAAGCACATCAATGCATATTTGTTTATAAACATAACTTTTTTATTTAAATTCAAAATATTATTAAAAAAACCTTTTTATAGTCGGCGGTGCACATTTTACCTAAATATGCACAAGAACACATTGTTTAGAAAGTGCATCGTTGAGTTTAAAATGGAAAAAAAACATTTTTTTTTATATGAAAATCATCATTTCTTAAATTTGTTCACTCCTCAACGATGTGTAATAAATAGCACTTAGGAAGTCATGCTTTTGTTAATTCACGCAAAAAAATGTAAAACATTTCAATCACGCAACAACATTGTAATATTGTATCAATGTGTATATGTATGTGTGACACACCGGTGCGTATAAATATTGTTGACACCCTTGTTCGAATTATCTTAATATATACACCGAGATATTATTTTTCTAAAAATTAATAACTTTTTATATTTTTTTTCTAGGGAGATTTTAAAAATTTCAAGAAACAAACAAAGGTAAAACAAAGACATGTTGATAGGGATGTCCAAAAAAATGTAGAAGAATATGTTAAAAGAAATGAACATAATTTCATCGCATGAGGAGTCATCCCAACTACAATGTGCATCAGAGGTATGTAATCACTTATTTATTTGTTTATGTATATTGAATTTAAGTATCGCATGAAATACTAATTTTCAATTGTTTTGTTACAGAAAAGAAAAACAAATAGAATCCATTCATCACATAAGATAGGACAATGAGGAATAAAAGAGTTGATCACAAACTTTGTGAGTATTTATATTTTCGGTCTTTCTTAATATTTCATGTTTGTTGTGATATTTATATTTAAATAATTAATTTACACTTGTCCATGGATGTCTTCTACTAGGTGCTAACATACAACAAGGACCCAACCCATGAATTGATAAACGTTGGGTTAAGTATGGGTTGTGAGTATATGAAGAATGAAAATTTAATTGAACAATTTGTTAGTAGCTATGTTATCTAACTTCCCTTTTTTTATAGTTAATGAAAAAACAAAAAAACTTTATATTGATTATATCGACTACGCTTTGTCATGTAGCTTCGAAAGAATGTGTATTGTTTAAGAAAGACTTGGTGCTAA
>JZKD02S1668085.1:56901-83545 GCA_000966675.3 Picea glauca
TAATCCAGTCAATTTTTATAAATGTGACCTAACTTTTTTTGAATTTGTGGCAAACACTTAATATGTAATATGTTTTATAAGAAAAAAAAACAATTTTTTTTTATAATCTTTATAATAAAATAAATAATCTTACCCCCGATGGGGTGCCACGTAGCTATCTAGAGACACGCGGAACGCTGCCGAGACGCATTATTAATGCATCAACCGATGCACATCCCCTCTGCCATTAAGTCACCATGGTTTACATCAGTTGCCACCATATGACGAGCCTCCTCGCGCAAGGGAGTTGTACCACCCTCCAGCGCACCCAACACCAAGCCTTAATGGTTATGGCGGTCGTGGTAGCCCTATGCCTCATCACAGGGATTGATAACATAGAGAAGCATTTGCTCCTCGCAACATTCACTCCACCAGCGCATCCGCTACATACTCCACCAGAGCATAGATTCAAGGTCCCGCTGAAGCTCTGGAGCAAAGCAGCCCGTCCGCCAGGAACCCTGGTCATTCTCAGGGTCTCCACCATGCCAAGGTTACGAGGAAAACCGTGCAGAGGTGCCGCTTGGTACACAGTCGAGTCTCAGCGCCAGCGACAGAGGAAGTTTGAACATGCACTAGCCATAGCGACCAATCGACGGAGCAAGAGACCACGAACGCCTCCCATGGCGTACGTGGAGGAAATTACTTTAGAGGAAGCCATGCAAAGCTACCCACCTATTGAATTTGGAAAGGAAGACAGGCCTCCACCTAGGGACACCCAACAGGATTGCAAAGCCAATAGCCCGGAGGACCACTTCCCCACCTGCTTTGTAGAAGAAGAGACCCCTCTTGATGCTACCACAAGGACGACAACTCAATCTCTCCACCGTTCGGAGCAGATAAGTAGAGAAGCAATGGATTCTAGACACGAAGCCTCCGTCGACAGCTACGGGCTGGAGCGGCCATCCTTTTTTGACTTATGGCACCTCCCACTCATCTTTGAGCTCAGAAATCTTATGGATGACCAGGTTTTTCGCCTCGCCAGGGTTGACCAACGACTAAACATGCTCTTTGCGGCCCACTCCAAAAATCTACCACAGTGGCAATGTCCGACGTGTGCGCAGACATACGTGCTTCCAACAGGCTGGCGACAACAGGGAAACGAGAAGAAGTGCACAGACAAAACGGTTCAATGATGCTCTCAGTTAGGGGTTCCTTCTTTGTTCTGCATATAGCTCTAGTACAGTTAGTTTTTTCAGTTTCCTTATATATAGCTTATGGCATATAGTCTGAACCTCATAAGTTTGACAGTCCTGGTTTCCCTCGGGCAGGACGAAACCATGTTTATTTTGTTGACAGAGTAACACTTGGCATAGGACGCCTAGCTGTCTCGGTTTCCTACTTAGGCGGGACAAATGGCATCTTCAATAGTTACTTACTGTATCTTGTTTATGCTAATATAATAGGATCCACCATTTTTACTTAAAAAAAATAAAAAAAATAATCTTAAATCTATTTTAAATCAAGATTCTTTAAGCATTAAGATAATTATGTCTCTATTTATTTTAATCACCCTTAATGTTTATCATTGCACTCTACACCTCAATATGGAGGAGATGTTCATCTAACATAACACATTAAAATAATAATAATATATTAATATATTAAAATCAAAAAATAAAAATAAAATAATATATTAAATTTTTTTAATATTTTAATATATTAATATTTTTTATGGCTTTAATATTAATGTATTAAACCAGCATAGATCCATTTTAACTTTTAATTTATCTAGCTTCTAGAGGAATTAAATCCATTTTAACTTTTTTTTAGAATACAAAACTTGAGAAAGATTAAAGGTTTGCATTGAAGAGATTGAATCCATCTTGATAATAGATCAAAAATTAAGATAAATCTATGCATGTATATAAAAAGTGTAATTCATACTATTGAGAGAAACATTCATTTCTTAATATGTTGTTACTTTTTATCTATACACTTTTATTTATAAAAGAAATCATTAACTATATATATTATTTAAAATTATACTCTTGTTAAAATTTAAGGAGGAAGTATATATACCAAGTAATTATGCTGAAATGGGTACACCTATTGACAATGGGCACATTTAATATGTTTTTAGTACTTAATTAGTTTTGTATGGACAAGATTAAATATTGTTAGAATATTCTTAGTAGCCTCAATAAATCAATGGTTGTGATTTCAATCACTAACTAAATTAATGTTTCATTTTATAAAGAGCCCAAGTTTACTAACCACGATATTTACTCCAACTATTATTTACTGGGGGAGATTTTCCTACCTAAAGCTCTTATAGCATCTGTTATTTAATGCACAGGATTCTGCGGTTATTTAATGCCCAAAGCTCAGTTATGTCAATGTTCCCCAGCCACAAATAACTTGTGCTTCTGCTAGTTATTTTGGATTTGAACGAGTAATGTGGAAAGGAAAAAACACAATAAAATTATATTCTCCTTAAAATTAATTTAAGGAGGAAATATATATACCAGGTAATTGAGGAGGAGTTATTTAAGGGGAGGTTTATCTCAAATTTTCGTCGTATGTCCACTGCCAATCAAAACACTCAAAACAATGACTTGTGGTCGTCATCCTTTGGTTATTATTTATCAATCTTATCTACGGGTCCTCTCTTCGCCGACTCTAAACTAGCTCTCGCGAGCGCTGCTTTGTATCACGACTCCAACAGCTGTCTGGAGAACGCAAGAGAAAACATTTTGCAGAGCAAGAACAACATGTTTGCATTGACGCACAAGGCCAAGCGCTCAACCGAACACAAGTTTTTATCGCGGCTCACCTTGGCAACGATTTCTTTCGGTTCATGTTTGTAATTGCATTGAGTGATTTTTATATTAACACAAAATATTGGGTGTAATGTAAAAATTCTTTTTAATGTTCATCTAATTTTATGAGTGGAAAATCTATTTGATAACTTGTCTAAATCATTGAAGGTAAAGTTCAATATAACATATTCAATTTTTTTTTATTGATTTTGAGTTTCAAGTACCTAATCATTTATTTCTACAAATTTTTCTTCTTATAGATAAATCTTTACTAAATTCATTGTGTTTTTTATCATAAAAGTTGTTGTTTGATTAGAGTGTTCTTGGAATTGAGATTTTATGTTTTAAACTGGTTGGTTTTTATTCAGAATTGTTTTGTTTATCTAGGTGTCAAAAAAATGCAGTAAGTGGAACCCTTCGTTCACTTTGGCTCATGTTTTTTTCAGTTAAATGACGCTTTAGAAAAAGTCCAGGTAAAAACTAGAAAACCATTGCAGAACAAGAGACTTAGATGAACTCTACATTTAAGATTGAATTCAAAGAAACTCTGTTTGGTTTATATTCATTAATTTTGTATTAAACCCTCTTTAGCCCTTCCATCCATTGAATTTCCAAATGAAAAGGATTTTGATAGTATTGCATAAGCAGTGGGATGAGATGCGCTGAATCTTTTGAAAAGATGAAGGTACTTCCTTGTGGTTATATCCATGTACATAGTACCATTATGAATAATATATAATTTATAGATTTTATTTGAGAGTTTGATTTAAAAGATAATTTTTTTATTTTTTTATGGTAGGGTAGTTATGGGAATCGAATTAAAGTTGGTTACACTTCTTTACTATGAAGGTGATTATTTCTTTCTTGATTTGATTATACTAGTATAATTTTTTTTTAATTATACTATAAAGCTATTCATCACCATGAGAATCAACACAAGTAAATTGGGATGAATTTTTTTTTATATATTTCTTTCCATTTACAAAGCACTTTCCAATCGGTATACACTCCTAAAAACTTCTAGATTTATAAATTGTTAAAGAAATCTTATCTATTCTTTTAAATCTAGATATTATTCTTCTAAATTTAATTCTTCTATATTTAAATATTGTTAAGAAATTTTATAAAACTATATGCACTTGCACTTTTTTCTGGCTATAAAAGAAATGCACGAAATGCATATAAACATAAGTTGCAACCATTAATGAATCTATAGGTGAAAGAACTAATCTCTGTAATACTTTTTCCTCTTTGCAACTAAAATAACATTTTAAGTTTCGATGGACACTTGTGTAATTTACAAATATTTTAAGTTTTAATGAATACTTGACCACTGAATAGTTAATGAATCCTTGACAACTCAAGGGGTAGGAAAACATGGATTTGGATATTGACTCATCACCAAAATTAATTCACATGCATCTTTATATTTAAATTTGTATGTTGATTCATCACCTATTTTGACTTCTCAAATCTCATTAGTATCTGACTCAAATTTGTATGTTGTGCACCCGTGTCTTTATATTGAATACATTTTTTTAAATTTATATGAAATATGTTGTAGAGATTCTTTCCTGAGTAGGTATTTTATAAAATGAATAAATTTTTTTATCATGTTATTTTTATACAGTTTAATAATGCAATACATTTTTGTTAAAAGTTTATATATAAATGAGAGGGAGATTCTTTCATAAGTAGGTATTTTATAAAATGAGTAATATTTTTTTATCATATGTTAGTTTTGGATAGTTTAATACATTTTTTGTTAAAAGTTTATATATAAATGAGAGGGAGATTCTTTCATAAGTAGGTATTTTATAAAATGAGTAATATTTTTTTATCATATGTTAGTTTTGGATAGTTTAACAATGTAATACATTTTTGTTAAAAAATTATATATAAATGAGAAGATTTTGGTAGGAAATAAACATAGGAATAAAACTAAAAATTATTTTAGTTTAAATTAAAAAATAAAAATAAAGAAAATTTCATTTTGAATTAAATTATTTATTTATCTAATATGTATTCATTTATTCATAAAAATATAAATTAAATGTTTTCAAGTGTTAAATTTAAGTATGTTTAAATTTCATGGTTTTTATTTAAATATGAATTTGATTAACATGTTGAACATGAAATAGATTTAGTTTTCATATGTTGAACATGAAATAGATTTAGTTTTTATAAGAAAATAACAAATGACACAGTTAATGGAATTTTATCATGTGAAATGTGTTGTTGGATTATTCACATGTTGATGTTATATTTAAATATGTTTAAATTCCATAATTATATATTATATTTTTTTCCTTTAAAAAATAAAATTAAGTTTTATAACAACATACCTTACTTTAAAAGAATTTAGAGATTATTTATTATGATTGTAGCAACATTGTAGCTGAATTATTCTTCCATTATGATTAAAATGTTATAATGATGTTACACCTGCATTGAGTTATTTACATGTCAAATAATATTACAAGAATTAATTACATCTATGGACAATGCACAATCATGGCTACCATGTTTATGGTGAAATTCTTGAAGCAATGGTTGTTGCATTCATAACATTTTTCTTATTTGGATACAAAGGACATGCCTTATTTACAATTATTACATCATTGGAGATTCAAATATTTTCATAATTTTGAGAAAACTTATGTAAAGTGCTCAACACCCAAATAATTAAAATATATGTATGTTCCATGCACTATAGATGTATTTTGTATCATATAAGTTTTTGTTTGATTAGATTATTTTTTTATTTATTTTTTAACTTTGCTCTAATTTTGCTATCGTAGAAACTTTTTTTTATATCATGTAACTTTAGAATATGGAAATTTTCTTTGCAAAGTCTATGATTGTTTTGATATTTATATCTCTACAAAATTAAAGAAACCAAAACCTCAAAATCTTTTGCAAAGTGTTCCATGTGAAAAAAAAATTATGATATCAATAGTTTTCTCTACAATAAAGTTGCTCCAAATTCATTAATCTAAACTCCACCTCTGTGTGCCTTGAAGAAAAGATAGGATCATTGTATACACTATATTTGTCATAGATACTTGTGCACATATAGGCTATCCATGGAGCCTTAGGGATAACCTTAAGATGCCAATTACTCAAAACCATGAAAACATTACTAGAGAAATAAACAATGTTGAGTAACACTATCTTTGACATAGAGATTTGTGCACATATAAACTATACATCTAGCCTTAGGGCTAGACTTAATATGTCAAATACTCAAAACAATAAAAATAGCACTAGAGAGGTAAACAATGTTGAGTGTTGATGCATCATGGACTTGAACTCAAAACCCTATGTCCAAATTAAGTAGGATTTTGTTTACAAGGTATTCTAGCGCAAGAGTACATGGAAAATATGAAGCTAAGACAAAATCATCTATGAAATTTGACTAAGACAAATGTCAACCAATTTGCTAGGTTTTTATGATAGGAGAATGCCTTGTGTTTTGAGCCTAATTTAAAAACTATTTTGATGTGTTTTAGTCTAAATTGAAATGGATCTCGTGACTAGGATTCAATATAAATGTTAATGTATTATGTATTTTGATTCAATATGAATGTTGATGTATTATGTATTTTGAGATTAAAACAAAAATTGATAGAGGGATTTGCAAGAGTTTACATTGAGAACCTTGATAAATACAACTCCAGATGCAACATTGTCTACCTCGATGGACAAATTATGTTTCTTTTTCCAAATATGTAAAATGAGTATATTACAATTTAATGAATACATTTTCCTATTATTATATATAGTTCTATACTTTTTCAAAAAATTCACAAGGTTGTATAATTATGTGCAAGATTGGCTAACATTTTACAATATTTTATAGTTTATTTAAAGATTTTCCAATATTTTACAAGATTATATAATTGACTAAAATATTTGCGAAAAATTATAAATACATATTATATTATTGATAAAAATAGATTATTTTTCCTATGTATCATGGGGATTAGCCCATTTATTATACATATAAATTTAGGGGGTTTTAAAATCAACCATACTTTCTTCATTTACATGACAAGATTTCTTACATTTTTTTTGAGAAGGTTGGATTATTTGGTGTGAAAAGATTTCCTATGTTTCTTTTTGAGAAAGGTCATGATTGATTAACATGCCACGTCTTTTTACTAAATTCTTGAACAATAACTTTTCTTTATGATACATATGTTTAGAAATATTTCCTAAAGTTTGATACTTTTGAATGAATCTATTTTCGAACAAAGCCTAAAAATAAAATAAAATAAATTTAATATTGCATATTTTTTCAAAAAAAAAGAGAGTTAATATTGCATATATATTTTTAGAGTTGTTGTTGCAAATTTTAAAGAGTGATTGAGGAGACGTTAAATTGTGGAATATTGTGAGAAGTGTGTCATCTATGTTGTGTGAAAAAATTATATTTAAAGTTTAAAGGTGTGTTCTATTTGAAGGTTTGATTTCACTTTGATTTGACAATAACTTAAAAACATCATTAATGTTGAATAATTTATAAATTTATAAACTACATAATCTAAATTACAAAACATCATCAATATCTAGACTTTATTTGCACTCTACAAACTTCATACTTTATTTTAAAGATTAGAAATTTGAGAATTTAAAAAACATTGCAAATATTGAATATTTTTTTTATCTACCTTAGCCTTTCCCTTCCCAGAGGTATGCTAGTTATTTTGGATTTGAACTAGTATTAGAACCACTCAAATTGTTTATCACTATGACTAACAAAAGATCCAACCCTAACCTTAATAGAATTACCAAAATAGATGTCAGACATAAATCTCCCCAAAGCAAAAGCAGTGGAAGCACAGATTTATCAGATACAAGGGGACGTTTGAGTGCCCCGTATCAAAATCCGCTGCCGAATTCGGATAGAATCCTCCCTAAAAATGCCTGAAACAGAGCGTTCTTACTAGAGATTAGGCCACGCCCGCTACAGGGATTAGCTTTTCGTAAAAAATAAAACCGCCTTTCGTTTGGACAATGTGAAATGTGGACCAGATAGATTTAATCGGGACGAAATGAGTCGAAGATTCTTAGGGGTTGCCAAGGTCATTGTCGTCGATACTTTCGTTTATTTGAATTTTCTGGGTAAATTCTCAAGCCCGTACTAGATTGGCCCACTGACCTCGTGCTGTGAAAGACCAGAGACGGCTCGGTGAGCTGGTGAGCAGAAATTCTGAGGCATCATCCGTGAGGAAGTTGACTAAGAAACTCAGAATAGGACGTTCACAGTTGCCGGGAAGGCGGGCCGTTGCACCACGGTAATCGCCTGGAACCCGTCCAGGAATTCCAACTCCAGCCTACTTCCCTTTATTTATAGCTCTTCTTCACATCTCTTCTTTGACATAGGAGCCCAAGTTTTCCAAATCTCTTCAAAAGGCTTTCCGAGTTTCAGTGGGGCTGCTGAGCTATTTGCAATGGCTAATTTTGATTCGAAAGTCGGCCATTTTGAAGCCGCTATTAAGGCTTTCAGCAAGGAACAGTCCCAGTTGCTGCAGGGGCCAAACAGTTTGCAGCACATGAAGCAGGGGACCAAACCGTTTGAACCTTTGGACTTTCTTGTTTCGGAGGAGGAGTTCGACCATTCATGCACAAGTGACGATGCGGGTGATAAGGGCCTTCGTTCGGATCACAATTCTAGTGTGATCCAAACCCATGAACCTCTGCAGACAATGTAAGTGTTAGTTTAAGGTACTCTATTGAAAAATTTATTTGCCTTTTGTATTACTACTCATCTTCATTTAGGATTTTTTTAGCTGCAGAAAGGGAATACAAAATTCGAAGTGGGAGCCTTTTGAAATTTATTTGGTCTGAGATGTCTCTATTTAGAGTTCCGTTATGTAAAAGTTTCAGATAATTAATAAATAAATTTTTGATATGTAAAGTTGATATATGAGCAGGCTGTATATTATAGATTGGAGATTAAGATTAATTTATGCAATCTTTAAATATCTAATAAGTTGAATTCAAATGAGATTCCAGTTTAAATGAATCTCTACACCTGATTTTAGTTTCAATAAGTACGATTTTAAAATTGATCTATGAGCAGGCTGTAGACGATATGGCTTTACTCACGAATTGATGGTTATATTATGTATTTGTAGAGCATATGGCTTCACTCATGAATTAATGGTGATGTTGTATATTTGAACAGGAGTCCTGAGATTAGCAGCAGGAAGAGAAAGGCCGAACGAGCTCTTAAATATGCCTTTCTGACCAGATCCGAATCTGATATTCTGGAAGACGGTTACAAGTGGCGCAAGTACGGGAAGAAACTTGTGAAGAACAGCCCCAATCCAAGGTGCTTATGTTATACGACGTTTTTTGTTCGAATTAGGTTAAGTACGCCTCGTTACTTGCCATGTCCTGACTGTGTACTCAATTTTTTGGCCGCAGGAACTATTTTAGATGTTCGGATAGCAGCTGTGATGTTAAGAAAACTGTGGAACGTGACGCGCATGATAAGGGAATAGTTATAACTACTTACCTGGGCAAACATAATCATGGGAGTCCATCTGTAATCTACTACATTGGGCTTCCGCGCCAAACTACCAGCTCGCCAATAGAGGGTTTTTATGAGGGCTTTAAACAACACTAAAACGGATGACAATACGGAGATTAGTTGGTGCTGTTTGTAGGGTTTGTAATTATACTCATATGTTCATGAGAAGGGACAGAAGTAGTTTATTCCATAGTAGTTGTTTAAAAAAATATTCATGTAACTATTCAGCGTATTTTCCCAGGAGTTCTGGACTTGGAAAAGGAAATCTCTTACGTGGTGAGGCATTTCCTGAATTTCTGAATTTCTTCAAAGGAGTTGCAATGTCTATGTCCAGGTCTTTCATTTTAGAGGCGACGAAGAAAGCTTTAAGCACATCCTGGCTTTCTCATCTACTACCTTTCATGGCCGGAACAGTGGCTTCATGATCTAGGCTTTCTCATCTACTACCCAGCGGATAACTGCCGGAATAGGGGCTTCACGATCTAGAGTGGTAGTATGTGGAATGGAGAAGGGAGCATCTCCACAAGTAAATTTGTAAAACTGGGTAGTGACCTCCACTTCTTTGATTTCCTCTTCGCACTCTTGTTTTCCAATCGGGGCCAGTGTGTGCCTTGCCCTCTGCAATCCCAGCTAAGAGAGCTTAACACAGAGTTTTATATTTTTTATTATATTTTTGTAACAAAATATTCATGTAACTATCTCAGCTAAGAGAGCTTAATACAGAGCTTTATATTTTTGTCTCCGACTCTCTTTTCTTTCACTGTCACTATCGTTACGTCAGTGTTTACATCAATGTCAAACGCAGAATGCAGAGAGTCACATTTGCTGTCATTATCTCCAAATCAATCGAGTGTGGACGTTCAAAACTATAAATGTTAAAATATCGTTTGCTAAACATCGGTCAGGTTATAATTCATATAGCATTCTGTTCATGTAAAACTTTTCCATATTGAATCAATATCTTTCATTGGAATTATTCTTTTCAGATTTTATATTGAATCAATATCTGTCATTGGAATTATTATTTTCAGATTTTATATTAACATGTATGTTATATATAACCTCAACCAGTTTAGTTTTTTTAATAGTTAAAATTATTACAAAGTAACAAATTCAAACGGTTTGGTGTTTCACTTAATCTTAAAATTAGATTATTATTGTAACATTTTTATTTTTATATTTGTTTAATGGTAAAATATATTATAATGGATTTAGAAGTAATCTTACAAATATATATTATATTGGTAATATATTTTTATTATTGTAACATTTTTATTTTTATATTTGTTTAATGATTGTGATTTGATTTTATATTGAATCAATATTTTTCATTGGAATTATTATTTTCAGATTTTATATTAACATGTATGTTATATATAACTTCAACCAATTTTTTTAATAGTTAAAAATATTATAAAGTAACAAATTCAAATGGTTTGGTGTTTCACTTAATCTTAAAATTAGATTATTATTGTAACATTTTTATTTTTATATTTGTTTAATGGTAAAATATATTATAATGGATTTAGAAGTAAGCACTTCTTTTTTGAGTTTGTATAGTATGAAAGCATTTTTTTTTAGTTTGTATAGTATGAAATTTTTTTAATAAACTTTATTAAGGTTACATAAAAATTATATATTACATTAAATATTGTAAAAATTAAAAATCTATTTCTAAATTTTAAAATTGAAATTTATTATTTGAGGATTAATTAATATTTATGATAACAGTAATTTTATATAGTTTTACATATAATTATGAGATTTATAAAAATGAAAAAAAAACATTTGAGTGTACTCTTTTTAGTCCCTGCTAAAGCCTAGAGTTATTGTTGGAACTAGGGAACTAAAAACATTGATTTTTGTATAGTAAAAAATAAGATATATGTCATGATGTGATTGGATAACAAATTGGAGGTCTTATTGCTAGCTTCAATGTTTTATATGTTAGCATATCCAAAAGTTTTGATCATATACAATCTTTTTGAATTTTTACTTTTTTCTTGAAATGTTTGGATATCCAAAGTAATAAAAAGAGAGACTTAGTTTTTCCTATGAATATTTTTTTTTTGCATAGTCTCTATTGTTCGATTGATTGTTACTAATTTTTTTTTTATTGTTATAGAATAATTTAATAATAGTTTTTTCATACTTAACAAACCTATCGCATTGCATTATTTCTTAAATGTTTACACAACAGTCCTGAGAGACTTAAATTTTTACCTAACAAGGCTCACAACCTTACATGTTTACTTAACAAGCATGTTACAGTACATTTTCCTCCGGTTTTTTTTACTCAATGTTCTTTGCAGTGAATATGGGAAATATTTTTCTTCAACGACATTAATGGTTCACTGATTCATGCTTGGTCCTTGCTTGTTCACTGATTTCTTGTTTTTATGTTGTTGTTCTTGTTTGGCTGCTATTTTTGTTGCAGTTTGCACGCATCAGATTATGCAACCGCGATTGGGACTGGCCTTTTGTCGTTCCTCATTGACGGGTGGGTTTCGATGTCGTGTTTGGATTCCTTTGCTATTTGCAGTTTATAGGTGATAAATTTCACTACTCGGGATTTCCAAGTCAAAATCCTCTTGCAGAACATCTTTGTATGTGAGGAAAATATACAATTTCATTTTCCTATACGTCACTGTGACTGCAATGGAGGTAGGTTTTGTGTCGAACATTGGCGATCAGGAATGAGACAAAGACAACATTATAGTCCTACTTCTCTGGTTGTAGTAATCACATATAAATATGGTCTGCAAGAGGATTTTGATCTCTCTCAATATTGAAAAATACCAACCACGAAAACTATACCTTTCTTAATTGTTTGCATAGTGGAAGGCCTTTGGATGGTCCTCACAGCCTTAAATGTTTACCTGGAAGGCCTCGAAGCCTGAAATGTTTTCTTAACAGATCTTTTGTTTTCTTGCATGTAGTGAATTTGGCCAATATTGTTCTTCATCGATGTTCTTGGTCGGCTAGTTGGTGCTTGCTCCTTGGTTCGCTGGATGCTTCTTATTGTTGTTTGATTCAACTTTGCAGAGTTGAGGTCCTACAACTGCAATTGGGCTTTTTGATGCTTCTTCACTGGTTTTTTATTTGCTATTTGCTCTTGTTTGCTTCAACTTTGTAGGGTTGGGGTCTTGCATCTGCAGTTGGAACTGTTGTTACAGTTTGTGGGCCAGGGGTTGTGCTTTTGTCCTTCTCCATTCACCGGTGGGTCTCGGTTTTGCGGTTGCATTCTTGCATTGCTTGACAGGCCTGTTGTAATACATTTTCATGCTTTTTTTTTTCTTCTCTAATGTTGTCTGCAGTAAATATGGGCGATATTGTTTTTTGGTGGCCTTATTGGTTCACTGGTTGTTTCTTTCTCGTTGCTTGTTGATTGGTTTATTTTTTTTTCCTATTGTTGTTGTTGTTGTTGTTGTTGTCGGTCCCCATTGACGGGTGGGTTTCGTTACCAGATTTGCATTTATGTTCGTTCTTTGTTGTTTGTTATTTCCTGTTTTCAAGTGAAAAATTGAAATGCTGGAGATGCCTGAGTCAACATCCTCTTCCAGAACATGTTCGTATGCGAAGAGAAAAATAGATTTCATTTTTTATATGTCAGTGGTTGTTATGGAGGTGTCCCAATTGCGGATGAAGAATGCCAACAGTGGGAGGCCTTTGCACAGTCCTTGCAGTTTTCAATGTTTACCTACCAGGCCTCACAGCATGAAATGTTTTCTTAACAAGTTACAATATATTCCTCCAATTTTTTTATATAATCTTCTCTGCAATAAATTTGGACAATATTGTTTTTCACAAGCATTCCTGGTTGACTAGTTGATGCTTGCTCGTTGGTTCGCTGGATGCTGCTTATTGTTGTTTGATTCAACTTTGCAGAGTTGAGGTCCTGCAATTAAGCCTCTTTCTACTTGTCTTTTCAAAAACACATCTCCACTTGGAAAACACAAATTGGAACATGGTTTTACAGTTGGGCCACCAAAAAATACTATTAAGATAAAATACTATGCAAAATTTTGCAGTAGATATAAACAACATGTCTTTTGACTTGAATTAGAGTTTGTCGAGCTCCAAATATATTTCATACATGAGAATGTTACCATAGTTAATTTGTTTCTATGGTTTCATAGTTATGAGACTACATGTTGCTGTGTGAGGAATAAAGGTCTTGTCTCCCTTTCTTTTTCCTCTTATAAACTTGCCTATTTTTCCCTTTTGTTCTTCCCCTCTATTATGCATTTTTGGCTCTACCCTTGGTCATGTTTTTGTGCTCGTGGGTTCCCCGGGTGGAAAACTGACAAATCGTCATCTCCATCTATATCTTCACATCATGAGTCCGACCGACCACTGTTCGTTTGGATACTTAGCCAATTTTATGAATACGGGTTCATAGATAGGCGTTATCAAACTCTGGTGCTCTGTGTTCGGGGTATACATCTTGCACACAAAACTTCGATGATCTACAACCCGACTTGGGACTCCTTGAACTCGCAAGCCTGACTCTACCTACAATGACTCTGTCTGACTGACTCGGCTTTCCATACTTGTCGAGTCTTCAAAGTTTCACGGGTTCACAAACTCTCGAGTTCACAAAAGTTTAAGAGTATTTTTCTCTCCCCTCCATCCTCGCCACCTTTTGCACTTCCCAATGCACATTAATTATGATTTTACTAGTGACAACTCACCAAACAGGTTTGAAAATATTGGCATTAATAAGAAGAAAGATCGAGGACATCTCCCATTAAAACACATTAATGAGCGAATATTATGGGATCTAATAAAAAAAAATTCATCCATCTTGAATTGGCAAAAATTGTTGGTTATTTTAGTTTTTTTAAGGCATCGCCATATTTACAATGAACTATTGTACTACCCCACTGTCATCTACAAACATGCCATCCATAAAGGTCTTACCATCATGTCCCTCTTTAATACTGTGCATATATTAAAAGTTGTCATATTTGGGAATATACTTGCATATGGAAATGCCAACTCATTTTATTAGTGACTATTCAACACACATATTCAAAAATATTGGTTTTATACTTGGTCCCGTTTCTGTTCTCGTCGGTTTCTGGGGTAGCAAACTGAAAAACCCCCATCTCCATCTATATCTTCACATCACTAGTCCGACAAACCATCGTTCGTTTGCATACTTCGCCAATTTTATGAAAGTGGGTTCGCGGGTAGGCGCTATGGAACTCTGGTGCCCCGTGTTCGGGGCATACATCTTGCACCCAAAACTTCGATTCTCTAAAATTCGACCTCAGACTCCTCGAACTCGCAATCCTGACTCTACCTACGATGACTCCATTTGTACGACCCACCTTTCCATAGTTAGTCGAGTCTTCAAAGTTTCGCGGGTACACGCACTCCCGAGTTCAGAAAAGTTTAAAATAATTTTTCGCTCCCCTCCATCCCCACTACCTTCTGCCCTTCCCAATGCACATTAATTATGCTTTTACTAGTGACAACCCACCATATAGGCTCGAAAATATTGGCTTTAATAAGAAGAAAGCTCGATGACATATCTCATTAAAACGCATTAACAGGCGAATATTATGGGATCTAATAATTTTTTTTGCATCCATCTTGAATTGGAAAAAAGTGTTGGTTATTTTAGTTTTTTTAAGGCATCATCGTAGTAGAAGTGCAATATTGTACTACCACGCTTCCATCCAAAAACGTGTCATCCACAAAGGTCTTGATTTCATGTCCCTCTTTAATATTGGGCATATATTATAGGTTGTCATATTTGAGATTTTGCTTGCATATGGGAATGTTAAATTGTGTTATTAGTGACTATTCGGCACATATATTCAAAAAGATTGACATTAATAAGTGAAAAGATCGAGGGCATCTTCCATTAAAATGAATTGAACCAAGATTTATGGAAGATTATACTATCATCCTCCAGCGTTCATTTTAAATACTTATTCCCATTTCTCTCTATCATCGAAGACTTGGGTTTTAAGGTGCCTTCGTTGTAATGTTACTGGTCATCAACATGTGAGACAACTTAGAGATTCCATTCAGGCCCAATTGAAAGATGAGGAAATGGTTTTATGTGACGTTAGCTTTGAGAAAAAATAAAATTTGTTAGCTAATAGAAACTCAGACACAAAAAAAATAAAAAAATCAAGTATCTTGTGATTGGTATTCTCCTTGTATTCGATGCTTTGGTTGGTTGAAAGGCCTTCCTGTAGATTTGTGTGTTTAACTTCTTTGTTTTCTTATTGGAAATTGGAAGGGAATTTCAGGTCACCCACAAAATGCTCCGTCATTGAAGTATATAGCTTCTTCCAACAACACAGATTTGGAAGATGTATCAAATTTTGCACACTACAAAAGAATTTATCTTTCATGAGAGGAGTTGCACACTTCGTGGCTTGCAAAATGGTCTGGAATATTAAGAAATGACACCAAATATTACTCTATTCGTGAATACAATCAGAAGGAAATTATAAATTTGGATCGTCGCGAATGTGAGAAACTGTATGGGTGGTTGAATCAACATCCTAAAATTACAGAAGTTTCTATTTCAAAGTTTGTTGAGTGACTTTTGGGTGTGGTAGAAGACTTGACAAAAAGTTAGATTATTTATCAAAGTTTGTTTATCGTCCTCTGGATGCAGTAACAAACTCCACATACAATAAACTTTCTATCGTCGCTGCACATTTTTTTCACTATTCCTATGCATATGATTACATCTGGGTCGATGAGCTTGCCTCTCTTTGCATGAATATTCTCCTCCTACTTGAAGGTGGGTATATAACGAGGGAATGATGCTATCAAAATTTTCTAATGCCTGCATCGATATGTAACTAGAAAAATTTAGTGGGAAGGAATTCTGGATTATGAACTTTGCACCACTTTCTGAAGAGTACTTTATACTACCACCTTCTGCAAGAAGTTTGGCGTGTTCAGGTAATGATTTGGCTTCTGAAAAACACCTTTTACTACCACCTTCATGTAATCATTTTGTTTCATTCTTTAGAAGAGACCTTGATGTAGTAGTGTATTCCAGAGTTGTTTCCACCCAGTATCAATCTTCCTATTGTTTCCCTTGTTTTGAATAAGGAGAATGCATTTCTTCTATTGCAGTGAATCCGATATTTGAAAAAAAACAAAAGGAAATGATTGATGCTTGAGGTATTTCATCGTTTGTATCAAATAAATCGCCATGGCCTCGCCATAAGAGCCTCTCGAGTTGTTCATCAAGATCACAAATCGATAAGGACAGAGTGCCTTCTTGGTCATAGAGTGCTTCCATCGCCAGCTTGTGTTTACACAACTTCTTTTATTGCTACTTTCTTTCTTTGTCTTGGTGGTGGATACTTCTATTCCAACCAACATGATGGAAATAAACTAGCTCTAGATCTAAGGAATTTGATCACTTTTGGGAATCTAAGTTGACTATATATTAATTTTGGTTATCTTAAAATGGTTTATGTGTGTAACCTAATGTTAGACATAGAAAATACAATTTCTTATTTCTTAAAACATAGAACAATGTATTTTTTTAATACACGGTCATTCGAAAAGTCTGGGGCATTGTTTGGGATTCACTTCCTTCAAGGATCTTAATTAATCACACAATTAATATTACTTGTGACAATGAAATCGAGCCGACGTCCACTATGGAAATTGCATTAACACTGCAATGTTGGATAATATATGTTTGACATGTACCTAATGTCAAGGTCATTATTGCACATGACACAAAACATCCAAAGATTTCTGGACTCAGAGAAACATTGTAGTTGTCATGACAAAGAAACACTATAGTCGATGTTCTTTGTCGGTATGACTATCCTGCTGTCTAAGTGCTTTGACAATGACAAACCTACTTATTCACCGCATTGTTGTACTAGAATTAATAAGATTGTTCCCATTTCCATCTCCAGTGTCGATGTCCAAGGTTGAAGCTATTTGGAGCCTGGATTCACCACTAGTGTGGATAACTGAAGGTGAAACTACCTGGAGCCCGGGATCACGAATTCTTACACTACACATTAGTATCAGTAGTGATAGAAATTTGATTGTATGTCGAGTCTGTTACTACATCCGGAGGTTGCTCAACAATCTTTGACATAGAAACTGGTTGTTTATCAAGTCTATTACAACTTTGGCATGAAACGTTCTGTAATTTTAGAATGTTGATTCAAACACGCATATAGTTTCTCACGTTCATGAGGATCCAATTTTATAATTTCCTTCTGACTATATTCAGGCATGGAGTAATATTTGGCGTCACCTTTGAATATTCCAAACCATTTTGTGGGTCACGATGTCTGCCACCCCTATGATGGAAGATATATTCTGATGTGATCTGCAACATTTTATACACTTGTCAGATGTATGTTGCTGGAAGAAGCTATGTACTTCAACAGAGGAGCATTTTTTAGGTGACTTGGACCTCCCTTCCAATTTACAACAATAAAACAAATAAATTCAACATACAAATCTTCAGGTAGGACTTTAAACCAAACATATGATCTAATACAGGGAAAATAACAATAACAACATACTTGAATTTTTTTTGTCTCATCTTTTGTTGGCTAACATGATGTTTTTCCCACAAAAACGACGTCACATAAAACCACTCCCTCATCTTTGAATTCGGCCTGAATAACATCTCCAAGCTGTCTCAAATGTCGATGACCAGGAACATTACAAGGAAGGCACCTTAAACCCCAAGTTTTCGACGATAGAGGGAAATTAACACTTATCAAAGTATGGAATGTTGAATAACCAGCTAATGCAGCAAGCCATTTCTAGAAGAGACAAGCTATTCAAAAAAATTGGGATAGATCTAGCTGGCAGCACCAATGAAGTCCAAGACCTGAAATTGATATTCAACTCATTGTTTTTTACCAAGCAAGCATTTGATGATCAAGTTGAAATCTATAAAAGATTTTCTACAACCTTCATTATTGTACATATTTGCCTTTTTTTTTCGTTGACAACCCCAATCATAGTCATTCTAGCAAATGAATTTAAATTTCAAAGAATATCTACTGAAATTTTTCAAGACAACTATTTTGTGAAATAATCTTAGCTGTATTTTGTAACCCATTTTATCTGAATATAGAATATTTCAAGATTTTGTATGGTGTTTTCTAATCTCTGGTATTGTTTTTTTTTTTTGTACTTTTTTTTGTGTGTGGTTAAACATGGACAACAAGTTTTTCTTTCTTCTCCCCAGCACTTTGATTTAAATAAAGACTACTATGTTCCCCTCTTACATTTTACATGGAAGAATAATTTGTGATAGGTCATACTTATGTGGTGCCTGCCCTATACTTAAGAAAGAAATGGGAGGACCCATCCTTCTTTCATTCTTCGGGATATTGTAAATAGAATCAATTAATGACTCTATTTCAACAAGGCAACTCAGGTGTTGACGTCATATTCTTGTTCAATATTCTGCATATATTACAACTTCTTCTATTTGATAATATCTGTGCATACAAAAAATGTTACGTCATATATATATATATTCTATTTATTATCGGTTTCAATGAAATTTGTGAACCGAACAACATCCTGCAAATTGGAAGATGCTTTAAGTTTGGACCAAAAATAATCTATTAATATATATTAATATGAATACTATTGGAATAAATATAAACACTTTCTCTTTAAATTTTCCTTGTTTTCTTCCCCTCTATTATCCCTTTGTGGTTCTATATTTAGTCACATTTCTATGATCACGACTTCCCAGATTCGCGGATTGGAAGATGCTCATATTTATCTATATCTTCACACCATTATCCCGAACGACCGTGATCCCTTTCAATACTTAGCCAATTATCTGACCACCGGGTCCCAGGTTTGCGGTATCCAAAAATTAATTCCCATGTCTGTCATATACATCTTGCACTCAAACAAATTTCTCGATCTGCAATTTATGCTTTTTCTAGTGAGAACTCACTAGGGGTTCCAAAAGATTGGCATTAATAAAGGAACAATATATGTTGTTATGTGAGATACTTATCCCTTTTTCCCTTTCCTTCTTCCTGCCTATTATCATTTTCTGGTTATATACTTAGTCGTCTTTCTATGATCATTGTTTCCTGGGTTGGCGGCCTGACAGATCTTCATCTCCATCTATATCCTCACATGAAGAGTCCGATCGATCACTGTTCCTTTCCATACTTATCCAATTTTATGGCCAAGGTTGCTAGGGTTGGCGCTTTCGAACTCTGTTGCTTCTTGTTCTGTGATATACATCTTTCACTCAAAACTTCCATGATCTACAATTTGACCGCGGACTCCTCAAACTCGCAAGATTCACTCTACTAGGGTTCACAAAAGTTTCAAAGCATCTGTCGCTGCCTTCCATCCCCACTAACTTCGTGCCCTTCCCAATGCACATTAATTATGGTATTACTAGTGACAACTGCACACACTTGTACGTAAAAATTGGCATTAATAAGAAAAAAAAACTAGAGGACATCTCCCATTAACAATAATTAAAATTCCATTTACAATACTCAAAACGACCATCGTTCCTTTCTATACTTAGCAAAAAAAATTCCACCTTTTTCGTGATATACATCTTGCACCCAAAAATTTCCCTAATCTATAATTCCACCCCAGGCTCCTCCAACTTGCAAGATTCACTTTACCTGAATTCATAAAAAGTTTCAAACCATTTATTGCACTCTTCCATCCCCACCACAATCATGCCCTTCCTAATGCACATTAATTATTCTAGCCTCTAAATTAACTTCGATTGTTTCGTGACCTACAAATAACAGCTGGACCTCCGCGATATACAAATTGACTACCGGACTCCGACATTGTCCCCTCTTCCATGTTACACATTATGCATTCAAATGTTCTGAGAGATACAATTTGATCATCGTGGCCTCACATCTTTTGTGGAGACCTTGTCACCCTATTTTGGATCCTCAGGTTGGCAGGTCACGAAATCTCCAATTCCTAGTCACTATTTCTTGTGCCAACCATCCTTGTACTTCTTTCCAAATCTGCAACAACAAAGGTTTAGTGATAATACTTCATCATGCAATAACCGAAAATATCATCATTAATAATCCAAATCCTCGAGGACTAACTATCCCTACACAACTTGTCCAGAAACATGCAGAGAAGATCTTGCCAGGTAATTAGAAAGCTATTACAAATTTCAATATATTAGCGAAAACAAGTCTGGGATATCGTTTCCCTATTCCATACTTAGAAACTTTTTCGATTGCGGGTTCCCATATTGACGGGCTCAAAATTGTGTTTTGAATCTTCCGTGACTAGCAAACAGTGCCCAGAATTCCACGATATACAATTTGTCCACTGGAATTCCCCGTCATGAGCCCGATTGTCCACCACTCCTTTCAATAATTAGCAGCAAGTTGGCTTTATGTCCATGACGTGCTACATTTATTGTGTATCGAATCCGGCCTATCGTTTCCATGTTCCATACTTAGACATTCTTTCGATTACAGGTTCTCGGACTAGCAAGCTCAGTATTTTGTTTCCAATGTTCTGCGACTAGCAAATAGTACCCAGAGTTCTGCGATATACAATTTTCCCACGGGAATGCACCATCATGCCCTCTTTCATGTTACACATTCTGCAGTCAACACTCTAAGAGATAAAATTTGACCCTCGAGACCTCACCTCTGCTGGTTGTATCTTATAGCCCTATTTTGAAGCGCCACCAATCGCTTTCGATAATTATCCATTCCTTAATTGTTGTTCCATGTCCCCGCCACATTCCTACTTCTTTCTGAATATGCAATTGGTAATATCTAATGCTAAAACTTCTTCATGCATGAACCTTAGACATGTCATTAATGAGTGGAAGGCTTGAGGAGATCTCCCACGCTTCTGCCATATGAAAATTGACCTTCAAACTCCCATATCATCCCCTCTTCCGTGGTACACATTTTGCACTGAAATTCTGAGACATACAATTTGACCCTGGGGAAGTAACGCCTCCTAGGGAACCATTGTCACCCTAATTTGGAATCTCCCCTACCACTTTTCATACTTTCCCATTTCATGGAATCTCTTTCGCGGATCCTGAACTTGGTGGGTTCATGAAATATCCAATTCTTAGTCACTCTTTACTTTTCCCACCACCTTCACACTTCTTTCAAACTATGCAACGACCAATGTTTAATGCTAGCAGTTCATCATCCAACAACCGTATAGACCGTCATTAAAAATCAAAAGGCTCGACGAGACAGTCATATTGACTATTGCCACAGAACTTTCCCAGAGACATGTAGAAAATATTTTTCCATGTAATGGGATATATATTGCAAGTTTCAATATATTAGCGAAAATGAGTTCTCCCAACTTCTTCCCTATTCTATACTTGACCCACTTTTTCGATTGCGAGTTCCCGAACATGCGGGCTCACGATTGCACTTCCATTGTACCATGTCCTGCAAATAGTAACTTGAGTTCCACAATATACAAATTTCCCTCTAGACTATCCCATCATGCCCTTTTCTGTGTTATGCGTTTTGCACTCAAAAAGTTCTCACACATACAATTTGACCCTTGGGCCCTCACCTTTAACGGTTTTACCTTGTAACCCTATTTTGAAGCCTACCCAACCACTTTTGATAATTAGACACTCCTTAATTTCTCTTTCTCATCCCCATGACCTTTGTACTTCTTTCTTAATATGCAATTAGTAACCTTTCATGCTAACATATCACCATGAAGGATTTGTCAAAAGTCATTAATGAGTAAAATGCTCGAGGAGATCTCCCATTAATATGCATTAAATAAGATCCAAAGAGAGTTATAATATCCCTTCTGATTTTTCATCTCAAACAAGGGTCGCCATGTTGGATCGTTCACAGAATCTCCAATCCTTAATTGCTCATTCTCGTACCCGCCATGTTCGCACTTCTAAGTATGATATTACTAGTCTTTAATACTAACAACGCATCATGCAACGACCGTCAAAATTGTCATTAATCAAAGAAAAGGATCGAGGATATCTCCCATTCACACGCATTGGACAAAGATTTGCATAGGATTATATTATCCCTTCCAACACTTCATTTCAAACATTGTCTGGAGCAAACCAACGTTCTCGTAAAATTATGGCAGCAACTCGACAATAGTTCTTTGGAGACACAATGAATATCTTCGGACCTGAGGACCAAAACTTCCAGTGGTCCAAGGCATACTCTTACTATTCATCCTGTTACACCCAGAACGAAGTGATTTGGACCTCTGGAATCACTCGTGCAGGCTTCTTCCCTAAGTTTTTTGACTGTAAGGAGGTGGTCTCTTGGTGCACCGCAAAATATATTTCAAGCCAAATAATTATTCCACTGTGTGACCATTTTCCCGTTTCTTTGTCACCTTAGGTCTTCCACAAGATTATAATATTGTCAGAGCCAACATTGACCTTCAGAGGACAAGACTGCAAGCAGTTCCTAGAAAAACATGGTAACATGTTTGACCTCTTACCCGAGTTCCTTGAAGACCCAACAACAGTTCCTGAAGATATCACAAAGTTGTAGGTCAGCTCCTTTAGAAATCCATTCTGGGAAATTGCTTGGTTTTTTACAAGAATAACGGGACACGAATCCACGACAAGCATCTCCTGTATAGTTATTTATATTTTTTACTTCACAGTTAAGGAACAATTCATTTTTTAATGGGGGAAGCTAATTTCCATTGAAATTTGTTCCCAACTATCACGATTCAAAGAAGAGAATAAATTTTATATGTTATCCTACTTGATTTTTTCAATAGTGCATTGTGGTCTGTTTCAAAAACTGTCTCTGTCCAAGAAAATAAACTATGAATTCAACCCAGTAACATTCTGGTACCAGGACTTGTGGAGGCATAAGGCCTCCCATTGTTTTTATGAGGTTTTTAATGACTTTGTCTCAGTTTTCAAAGATTTATTGCTAGGAAAGGATGCTCCCCAGATGTCTGGCAAGGCAACCAAGTTTTTGGACAGGAAGGGGACACTTGAACGAAAGGAAAATTACAGTGTAATAATGATCTCTGGCTCCAAGAAAAATCTTGTTTTCCTTCCATGTCACATCACGAACAAGATGTTTGTTACAAAAATACCAAGGAAACACAACCACTGGTTTCATTTTTTCCATGGCAAGAGAAAAAAACAATTCATTCCTCTGCCCTGGAAATTTGAGGACTTCGTGTTGAGAAACATCAACAAGATTGATGAATTCGCAGGCCATTTCAAGAACTTGAACATGAAATATGTTGAAAGGCTGAAAGGGTTCAATCCTAATGGTTTTTTTCGAGAACATTTACTATTATTTGGATTTAGTATCTCTTTTATCCATAGACACCTGAACGAAGACAGAGACAGTGACGACAACACTCCTGCTTCTGACGATGGCAACATAGAGACATTTCAAAGTGCAACTGAATTGTATAGACAACATGGAAAAGGATCCTGTGAGAAGAATGTCCAGTCCCTGACCAAAACTCCCAAGAGAATGACATTACAAAGCATTGCTTCAATGACCCACCCCAGTAAGAAAGAAACCCAAAAATCTTCAAATGGAGGAGGAGATAAGAACCCTCCTTGTGGAAAAATTGATAGTTCTCACAAGCTTCCCCTGACGAAGAAGAGAAAAAACATTGTATGAAAGGCAAAAGAACCCAAAATTGAAAGTGAGGAAATGAAACTTGAAACTTTTGTGGATGTCATGTTCTGCAAATTTGATCCTCCCGCAGATGCGATGGACCATATTTCCAAGATGGAAATTGCTGAGACCAACATTTTTGACGAAGATTAATCCTTCATATTCTGGAGCGCTATTTTTGATAGCCAATCTAAAAATTTAATTATTGAAAAGAGAGATGTAACAAATAAGAAAAGAAAATCTCGTTCAAAGATTAAATTTAGGAAAATGCAGCCTGACCAAATCTCTTGATTTGACCGTGGAAACATTGATGCGCTTGATGATTCCATTGGAGGAATTGAAGCGGATAATACCAGATTGAACGCCGAATCAAGGAATTGGAGGAGGCTATCATTGCTACCCTAGTGTTTTCCAGTCCTTTAGAAAAAACCATGCCTTCTACCCCTGCAACAAAGTTAAATGGATCCTCCAACCTCCTCACATCCTGTAGATCCTATGTAGAGAAGAATATCAAGAAAAAATGCGGCTAATTACTGAAGCTTGGGAAACATCACAAAATATAGCTTCCTTTCGAACGACGGAAAATGATTTGCACACACATTTGCAAATGAATTTTAAAAATGAAGAAAGTTTCTATGAACAGACGATGATCCCTTTTGCCAACCATGCCTTCAACAACTCGAATATGAAAAGAACACAAGAGGATCTCCCCTCCCCAAAGAGGATCAAACAATTAAAATCATGATGGAAACATAAAGTTAAGAACCTGCAGCTCATTGTCGAATCATGTGAACAAGCCATATTAGAGAAAGAAGAATTATTTAGAAACCTGACCTAGGTAGAATTAGCCGGAAGTACCAACGAAGTTCAAGACCCAAACTTAATCCTCAAATCCTTGTCCTTAACCAAGCAAGCCTTCGATGAACAACTTTATATTTTAAAGCGGTTGTCTTTAGAAATGTTTTAGGACATCCTTGAATATGGTGAGGATGAGATCGAGAACTCGCTAGTGGATGATTCGACACACAATGAAGAAATTGAGTAGGCTCTACATAATATTTCTATGGATATAAGGAAATTATAAAATAAGTTTTTCAACATAGAAATATGGGATGAAATCAATGTGGCCCCCATGAGAAGCTACATTGAAGAATGGCTCCAAAGGAGAATGGACAAGCTCACCGACGAAGGGCAACAACTGTTTGGCATGATGCCAGTGGTCTTCGGCGAGAGCATAAAAAATGCATCAGCTTCATAGTAAGTCTATACTGATCACATATTGCTCTCTTTATCAATCCAATTATTCTACCTCTTTAAATAGAAATGTCTAACCAAAGACTCATAACTTTCAATTTCTTCTTTTCAGGTCTTCCTCTCTACCGTTGGGCACTTCTTCTTTCTACAGTCCTATTTCTTGTACTTATTTCTTTTATGGTCCATGGGATCCGCAATCCCAGTCTATATGAAAAACGCATTTAAATTTCCAGAAATATGTAACAAACATTTTTATTTTTTGATAAATTTCAAAGAAAACTAATTCGGGAACAATTTTTGTGGCCTGCTTTCGAAATGCTAATTTTTTTTTCTTCAACTATGCTAGATGTTAGGAATTTGTGTTTATTATATTTGAATTTTTAATGTGTGTGATTCCTGGTCCTTTTTTCCAGGAACCTTTATTTCAAGTCATTGAGACTGAAATTTTCTAAGTCCCATGTTTGAACTATACACACCCGAGGAAAAAACTGTCTCGTTTGCATATTAATCACATATTAATATAATATTATGACTAACTAATTCAGGAGGTTCTTTGGGGGTCATCTACCAGCCCAATGGCTTATGGCTGGCCTATGACACACTTCCATGAGTCATCCTCTGCATTGATACCACCTGTACTTCAAGTTGCTTCCCACGTGTCTCTGTTGTTTCAAAATTCTATTTCTCTTTGGGTCCCGCCATAACACTGCATTTATTCACATTTTTTCTAATTAGGATTATTAATATTTACATATAGAGGTTGTCTAAATGTTTTATGTTTTGGTATTTTTCACCTAATCCAACAAATTTAGGTCAAATAACAATTTTCTTGTTTAAATTGCATTTATGAATGCATAAATAGATTTGAAATCCACTCCAATCTGCCATCCAACAATTTTTACTTGGATTTCAAACAAAATTAAATGGATAATATCTGGAAAAAGAACCAAAACATAGAACGTTTAGACTAAAACAATATAAAATATAAAATACATTGTCTAAACATTCTTTATTTTGATATTTTGCACCATAATTTAATCATAAAAATTTGGAAGAAATCTATTCTAATATTTTTGACTATAAATATAATTTGAAGAAAATATTCACAACTAAATAACCTGTAATCGGGCTATTTGCTCTTCTTTTCATTTGTATATCTATTGAAGATGAGCACAATTAATGCTATTTTAATTATAAAAACTAATTTTATGGCTAGCAATTGAATATGCTGGCATATTCTTAGTAGTCCTCCTAAATCAATGAATGAGATTTCATGTTCATAACTTTCTTGCATTTTTTAATGCTTACGTTTCTTTGTTTACTTTTTCACATTTACTTAATATGATTAATATTTTACCGCCATTACCAATGATTTCCACATTTACCTAATTAACAAAGATTAATATGTATAAAACACTTCATTG
>JZKD02S1668085.1:89435-112159 GCA_000966675.3 Picea glauca
GAGTGGAAGCACGAGCAGGGTCCTGCGGCAATCTCTGAGGACATTTCTTGCCACGACCCCTCGAGCCTCGACCTATTCCTGCATACAAGGCCACCCCATGCTTAGACTTACCTCGAAGGTGAGGCATCGGGACTATGACCAAGAGACGAGTTTGGGGAGAGAACCAGAGATGGAGCTCGAAGCAACGGTGGAGCATAGGAGAAATCTCAAACCAGAGCCAAAGAAAAATGTAGACTGATGGATGATTGCGAGGAAAGGGAGGTAGAGAGTACAAAGGATGATCGAGCGTAGGAGAAAGCTTGAACTAGAGCCAAAGAAAAATCTAGACTAGTGGATGAGTGAGAGGCACAAGATGTAGAGAGTGCAAATGAGCCATGGGTTTCCCTGTCGCAGTCCAAAAACCATTGATCCAGGCCATATGATGGGACTGAGCATGCATCCATTCCATCGCATTTACCATCCCTGTGTGCTAGAGCTCCATAGCATTAAACTGATCTAAGTGCAAATGAATGTGAGGGTGCATCAAATGAGGATTTAAATGCATGGATTAAAGTCTAAGGTAAGTGCCGGCTCCGTTGGCGTGTTGTGGCGTGGGTTGTGGCCAAGTGTTCACCCAACTATCCATACACTCGTCGGTCCTGATGACACCCCATCCGGGGGAGGAGAAGACACAATTTCAAAGCAAAGGAGATATCTATTTGGATGAATAAAGAAAAGAAGATATCTATTTGGATGAACAATAAGAATCTTGGAGGCAAAAATATTCTTATCCATCTTTACCAAATGCATTATTAAGTATGGCAGAGATCATATGAGATTTTCTTAATTCAAGGAAAATATACCTTGGAGATACTGAAAATATTCAAAATGAAAGATTGTAAATCCATGCCTACTCCAATGGTGATGGACATAAAAAATATGAATGACATTGATTCAGGAGACATAGATCCACACTTATATCAACAAATTATTGGATCCTTGTTGTATTTGGTTAAGACCAGACCAGACATCTACTATGCAGTAAATGTGCTTAGCCAGTTTATGAGCCAACCAAAACAGACACACTGGATAGCTGCAAAACATGCATTGAGATACTTACAAGGCACAATTGGTTATGGCCTAAGATATGCAACCAATGTGGAACTAATTCTGGAAGGATATGCTAATGCATATTGGAAAGGAAGTGCAGTAGATAGAAAGAGCACCTCAAGTAGCTTCTTCACCCTAAGATTAGCCATGGTTTCCTGGTGCAAAAGAAAACAAAGCTTTGTGGATTTGAGTACAACAGAGGCAGAGTATATTTCTCTAAGCGTGGTAGTTCATGAAGCTGTATGGCTTCCAAAACTTTTGACAGAGTTGTTCAATCATGAGATGGATCCGACGACTATTCATTGTGACAACCAGAGTTGTTTAAATCTCTCTGAGAATCCAGTATTTCATGACAAATCAAAACATATTGAAATCAAGAATCACTATATCAGAGACATGGTGCAGAGGAAGACAGTTCATTTACAATATCTTTCTACTCATGAACAAATTGCAGATATCTTCACTAAACCACTTGTCAAGACAAAGTTCGAGTATTTTCATGAGAAACTTGACCTGATGGAGAATGCCTCCCTAGATGAGAGGGAGTGTTGATGAATGCATCAATGGGAGACATCCTCCAACTTACAAACTTGTGAGATGTGGAACATCGTAGTTATATCTGTCTTTCTCCCATCTTACAAACCTAAGAGAAAGCACCTAAGAAGGGTTCGTGGTTCCTGCCCTGGACAGAGCTAGGAACATAGAGATGAACTCATCCATGACATGAGTGGGAAGAACTCTAGATGATCATCCAGTGGAAAAGCGATCTGTTGAGTTAGGACATGCTTGTGGCTGAGCACAAGGTGAACGTGTGAAATCCCAAAAGTGTTGGGCACATTGTCACATGAAGAGAAATGAAGATGATGTGATAGCCTCCTCTGAGCAGTAGAGTTGACGAGAAGACTCTAGATGGTTCTCCTATCGGTGGTAGTGGGAAAGTAGATCTGTAGAGTGGATGTGCCTATGGACGTGCACAAGTGAACGCAAGAAGACTTGGTTCTTCAGTGTAATGTAGTGAATCAGAGCTATGACATCCCTATGGATGTGCCCCAAGTGGATGAACAATAGTGGGTGTATCATATCCTTTTCTATGTATTGTTCAAGGGTAAGACCTACCTATAACCCTAATTGTTATGTAAAGGGTATAGATCATCCCCACCTTAATATGTCTAATGATAGTTGTAAAAGATAATTAATATTAATGATAATAATAATAATAATAATAATAATAATAAACAATAAAGTGACTTAAGAGAGGTCGGCCCTATTGAGCCAATGGATGCCTTTGTTGAATGGTCAATTCTAATATAAGTAATGGATGATTCTCCATTGTAGAATCATATCTTTCTTATGTGTTTTGGAAATTTCAGCAAGTACTTCTCTTTGGAAAAAGGTGCGCACCTCTCTTCAGCGCTAGGTCTTCTTGAGCTTAAGCACCCTCTTGTGTGCTAAGTCATTCTTGGTGGTGAAAGGTATTTCTCTTTAAGAATATAGAAAATTATTTGGCTGGGTTTTCTTCCCTTGTTGAGAATGGTTTCCCAGGATACTTCTTGTGTTCTTGTGCATGGTGTTTCTTCTTGTAATCTTGGTTGTTGCAACATTCTTGTTTATGGTTAAGACATGATGAAATTGAAATGAACTAAAAGCTTAACCTAATTCTTACGAAACAACAACAATAAGGATGGAAACAATATCCTTGGAGGAGGATCTGTAAGTCTAATAGGTCCATGTGCATGTATGACATGAAAAGGGTGCAAGCAATGAGCTTGCGTGATGAATGTTTGGCTAGGTTTGTATGTGTTTGAATGTATGGGTTAATGAATTGTGAGGCTTCTCGACATGAAGATTGATATTAATACCAATTAGGTATGAAATATATTAAATGTGCAAGTGATGCACATGCATGATGTAAGGATATATGTATACTAAAGGCACAATATGGCTACCTTAATGAGTGATATGTAAGGAAATAATTGCACTTGCCAAGATTAAGTGAATACCATGGATGCATGGTTGAATCCATTTTGAAGATTCATAAAAGTTCTTTTTTGAAGAATATGCAATAAGGAAGTTGCATGATGAAGGAGTTATCTATGGAGGAACTGTGTGAAGACTCTGCCAGGAGAACATAGTCACAACATTAATAATTGTTGAGAATTAAGCTGTGAGCTATAAACATATATATATATATATATATATATATATATATATATATATATATATATATATATATATAAGAATCCTGGATTGCATTTTGAAAGCATCATATAATGAATGGAAGACTAATAAATGAATAAATGAGTATGTTTGATTGAATGGGCTTGGTTGAAGTCATGTTAAGAAAAGGAAGTGAGGCCTTAAAGATAACTCAACTGGGTTGAAAAGTCCCAAGCAGTGTAGAAAGGATTGGAAGAAGGGGAGAGCCCTCATTTATTTTCTTGTTGATTATTATGTTTTCTCTAGGATGAGAAAGTTGGTACACTAATGAAAGTAAATGTTTTGACACCATAGTGGTGATGGTCGTATTGTTGTAGAAACAATCAATTTTTTTGTTTGTTTTGCACTCATGAATACATTAAGGATAATGTGATGAAGTGCATGAAAATATGCTAGGACATGTCTGAAAATGTTTTGTTGTCTTAATGTTATGCATGAATGTTTTGAAAGGCAGTTGTATGCCATGGATACCCAAGTAGAGTATGATTCAGGAAGAAAACCCCGATCGAATCAGGTTAATCAAGAACCTGACAGAGGAGATGAATGCGATCTGTTCATTGGAAGAAAAATTGATATTAGTCGTCTGATTGACTTCAATATCCACTGGAGTTAATGTATCAAACACCACTCGTTTGATTAGATCGATGGTCAAAAATCATTGCGGAACACGAAAGAGAAATTAACAGACATGCTAGTTCACGGTCCGCAATCAACTAACACCATTCATCTCGTCAGGATGGATGATCAATGACCATGATTAAAAGAGCCAGGTGAGCACTTTTTAGATTGTAGATATCGAACTCTTCAATACAGAGTGATCATATTAGGATTCTGCAATCGTTGTGAACCTTCGATCTGTGAACGATTGATGGGTGAACCTGTAAGGAAACCACACGTTAATGTCGCATAAACTCGTACTGTGATTAGGTTCTGTGGTTGAATTTAACAAAGCAAATCTCTTTTCTCAATCTAAATTCTCTATCAAACACTTCTATGTTGGAATTATTATTATCTAGAAATCATGTGGTTTAAAATCAATCGAGGGATAATATCGACGACCCATGATCATTACAGAGATTGCATATGCACATGGGTTAACATTGAGACATGTACCCATAACTTAAACTCAATGTAGCATTGTCTGATTTTGGGATCCGATTGTAGATTGGACGTCCCGAATTCGTTGCAGAGATCGAGAAGAGAGTTAAATCACAAGCTAGTCGAGGTTATGAAATCCCTTGTAGTTGTTGGATCCATGGAAAGACGGACCTACACCATTGAATTGCAGACAAGGGATTAATCTAGGATCATAGCACCTAGACATGTGAGCTAAAAGGATAGTTCTTGAAAAGAATAGAGCTGAGCTCACAACTCTTGGTCGCATGGAGAGAAAAAGGAGTTCCTCTGGGCCATTCAAGGAAGATAGAATTTAGCACTTTGCATTAGACTGTGTTAGTAGGGACTGGTTCTATGGGAATAAAGGTGCTCATAGTTAGAACATTGCATGGAATTGCTTCGAGGAAATGCATGTTTGCATAAAGGGAAGAAAATTGACCTTCCATTGAGGAAGGAGGACCTTCCGAAAATTTTTACTTACATTGTATGGGTGTCCAAGGAAAGTAAATTTGGGTGGCCATGAGTGTGGGAACCTTGGTTCCTAACGAGGAAAGAATGCTTGGGTGCATTCAAGAAAAAATTATAGTTTCATATGTGTCGACTTGGGATCATGATCAACCTATTGCAGGAAGCATAGTCTCGCTGCAATAATGAACAAGAATGAATAAGCCATGTGGTGAAGATCTTGGCTAAGCTATAACACACCATGGAAGAGTGCTTGTCATAAGGTGTGGAAAACTTGAAATCAATGCAAGGGTGCATTGTGTATGAATGTGGCCACGAATGTTGGCACATTCATTAAAGTCAATTGATATTTGAAGTACATTTTAAAAAGTTTGGTAGGATGAAATGATGCATAGGTAAGGGATGATTTTTACTCCCGTGTTTACATAGATGTGATGCAATTGTTAGAATGCACAAGTTAAGAAAGGATGTCATGAAATTTTAAATGTGGTGAGAACACACACACACACACACACACACACACACACACACACACACACACATGAGAAACTAATAGCTTGTTTGGTTGTGTAAAGAATGAATTGCAGGAAGAAAGAGTATTGGATACAAAAATGATATAATCCCATAAGGAATACCTATTTCTTGCTGAGCTCAACTTCTATGGGGAGGAAAGTCCCATGCTTGTGAATCTGTTCCATGTGTGGAACAAATCTGAAGAACAAAATGTGAAATTTGGAAATCTATGGGTGACATATTTACAAGAAAATTCTAGATTTAAAATTTATGATGATGTCTCAAGAATTTATGTATATCTGTGATACAGGTGAGAGGAGACGATCTGTATAGAAAGGACAAATGAAAGTTGTCAAGCTAAAAAGAACGAAAAATGGCTATTGTCGAGCCATGAGAACCCTGTGATAAGCCACGATCGCCTGGAATATGTTGTGTTGAGGTAACATAAGTCAGAGGGACACCTCTAATTTAAGGATCGATAAAGTCTCTGGAATTATTCCTATGCGAGAAAACCTTGGCAAGGAAAGATGGATCACCCGAGGAACTGTATAGCAGAGAAAGGGATGTATGAGCCTAGGCCTGGAGGGTGAGTGATCGCAAGGAAGATGAGACTCTGATAGTTCTTGTAAACTATTGATTGGGATCATGCACACAATGGGTATGTCTAGGAAAAAATAGTGAGCCCAAATAACAAGACAACCATGTGGATGCAAATCCATGGACTGCACAAATAAGTATTGTGCTAGATTATGAAAATTTTCCTCTTGAATTTTGCACAACAATAAAGTGTTTTCGCATGAGACTATGATTAATGTGTTTGTTGTCCAAGAATTATTTAAGGCAGGTGATGAAGGTTAAAGAGTATGAAAAAGGACTTGACCAGAAAAAAGGTCAAGACTTCTAAAGCGGTTGAATGAGAAAGGCATGATAGGTGTTACTGAGAAAGAACATCGAGGATGGTGTTCCTTATAAGGGGGAGGGGATTGTAACACCCATGTTTCCCCCAACTTGTAATGAATTATTAATTAGGATTACCATGTTGTGGCATGGGAACAATGTAAATGTATTATTGTTGGAATAGCCAAACAACTGATTGTGGGGTTGAAGCCTTGAAAGTACTCGCCATGATATCACTAGAGGAAAGAATGTGAAAACTATAAGAGAGGATTAATTATATCGAATGACCCCAAATTTCCCACGGAGGAATCAGTTAATGAAGAAAGGACCGACGGTTGAACGATCTACCAACCCCATGAATGGAAGCATGGTCTAACTGTGGAATGTCATCCCGAAGTACCACAGGGTCCTACAGACCCAGACTAACCTGAGTTTCCTTCTGACAGAAGAAACTGGATAGAAAGGACAACCTTCTCAAGGAAGGATGTGAGTACAAGGTACATAAGGGAATAAAGAGAAGAGTGGAGAATGCGAGAAGCTCTCGAGCTGAGAATGAACAGAAGGCTGCGAGCTTGATACGGAAGGGGCATATGATAAACCTAGTCAAGGCCATGATAGAGAAGGATATCTCTGAGAGTTTGTAGAGAAAAGAACCTAAGAAGAAGCTGAGACAAAGAAATAATCCCTGAGAAACTGCGAGAGTTCCCTGGTGATATCATGGCTTGGCACGAGGGTGGCCAGAGTGCTAAGAATGAATGCCTATGATCCTATGGTTGGGTGGAAAGGCGAACACCCATAGTTAGTCGGTTGGTGACCAACTGTAATAGATAAGTGTTTTTATGCCTTGTCTGCTAGAATTGAAATGCACGATTTAATTATCTGTAGACATGATAATTGTGCCTTCCGTGAAATTGATTATAAGAATATTTGTTAGCCTTTGTAAAATATTTTGTTTGAATGGTTGTAAGGCAATAATCCTGGCCTCTAGTCCATTCGAAAAAACTTCGAGGAGTTTTCCCCGTGTAGTCACCTCACAGTTCTAGAGTGGAGCAGAATTCTTGAGACTGCCACAGTCTCATTAATTCCATGATATTTCCCTACCCTGTTTTAGAACTTAAAGTTCTGCGAATTTGGAGGGTGCTTCCATTAACCTACTAGCCTAAGAGACCACAATCTTGTGCCAATGACCTTAACCAAATATTGTCTAAGAGTAAATCTTACAGTCCAATATTCCTTAGAGGATCCATATGACCAAGGTCTGGAAAACCTGCGCAAGTCCGAAAGGAGCTAGTTCTTATTGGCTTTGGAGCTCTGGGATCTCAAAGCTATAGGATGTTATACTTCATAACTATTGAAACTCTCGAACGTTGGGGTCATGAAATGTCCTGAGTCATTGATCTAGGGAGTCCGTTGGGGACCCCTTCTTGACTGTTCGATAAAGCAGTGGAGGGTTTTGCGTATAGCACTTCGAGGAGTTCATGTTCGAGAGACTGGAGCGGTCATAACGCTAGAATATCCAAAGGCTTAATTTGCAAAGTGATAAGAGTCGTATATCTGTGGGTCTATGTGGATCATCCCTAACCATCAGATCTAGGATATGGTCAGCCTAACACCGACCAAATCCAAGATTGATAATGAGATTGCACTGCGAAGTCCCACAGTAACAGGAGTCATAGATCTATGGATCTACGTGGTCGGATCCCAATCGTGAAATCTAAAGGATGTTAGAAGGTTGTCAATCTGGTGTGATGTGGTAATCGACGTCACCAGGGTGACGTGGACCCACGATTAGCATGTCACATATCGCTAGGATATATACATTGTGCAGACCCTCTTATGGCTATTAGAGCGTGACACATGTCACCCCTTGATGAGGGCACGTATCACCCCTGACCCTCACTGTGTGTCAGCCTCTGGTACATTCTTACTTGGCCAAGGTGGTTAGGGATATAACCAAGACTCAGGGAGTCCGAGACTTCGAGACTCTGGAGGATTTGGGTGTAGTATCGCAGAGAGACCAAACAGACCGAAGGCCAGAGCTATGTGGCAAGCTTACATGACTTTAGAAATATTTATAGGTTGGAGAATTAGAGCTAGGTCCGCGAAAGGGCTAGACCCAACTGTACCTGTCCTTGCTTATGCCACGTTACCGCGTGTAGGTGGGGACCCTTCGGGAGTCCGGGACTTCGAGACTCCTGAGGTTTGGAGCGTGGTGTCAAAGGTACGCTGAAAGGGGTCGAAGGCCCGAGCTACGTGGAAACAGTTGGAAACTCTTGGAATTCGAAACTCCGAAAGATTTGCATGCAGAATGGAAAAAAGGTGTTCAACGTCAAAGTGTTGGATGTCAAACTCTCCCCTCGCTTAAGTTTTGAATGGGGAACAAGCCCCTCCATTGGATCAGATGGTGGATGGACTTCCCACCATGGATGTAGGAACTTGGAGATGACACGTGTGAGGAGGATCCACGTGGGAGCCATGTGGCCTTTGGTAAATGAGGCTCACATATCTTCAGAAGGCTATAACTTATGATCTAGAGCTCGGTTTTGAGTGTGGAGATAGTGGTTGGAGATCTATGGATGAGTAGAACGTGATAGAGACCTAGGAAGGAGGGTTGGATTAATTAAGGAAAGACGAAATTATTATACCCCACCCATTAAAAGAATATCTAGGGGTCGGGTGTGTTACAGAATAACATGTGTAACAAGAGTCTCAAATAGGACTTTCTTCTTATCCCAACTCAAAAGATCAGCTGATTTACAATTGTTTTCAAGCCCATAATAAGCTTTCCATTCCCTAATAATCCTTTTCTTAATGCTATAATTCCAATTGAGCTTGTGGTGAATATCAATTCTAAGATATTTGTATGAAGTCACTTCCTGTAAGTTGTTGTTGTCATATACGAAGCTATCATAAAGGATCTTATAGGATTTAATAATCATGACCTTAGATTTATCAATATTAACAATCATACCCATATTGGAGAAAAATTCCTTGAGAATTATTAGTTGGTTTTCAAGATCATGGGGACTCCTTACCATAAGAATGATATCATCGACATAAAGAAGAATATTTATGACTATACCAGTGAGAGTAGAGCCGACAGAACCTGCTTTTTCCAAGCAATCTTCTAACTTGTCAATGTATATGCCAAAAAGGGTAGGGGACAAGGGACAACCTTGTTTTACTTCGATATTGTAGTTAATCTCTTTTGACCAGCCCTCAGTGTTTTTAAACTTAGCAATAACGTTCTCATGCATCCTTATTGCAGCATCCATAAACTCGAGAGACACTTTTATCTCTTCCAACCTATTCCAAAGGTTTTTCCTAGGAACCATGTCAAAATATTTTCTAAAGTCAATAAAACAACAAAAAATATTGGTTTTAATATTGCGGAACTCCTCTGAAATGATCCTACAGGTAACAAGATGGTCCATAGTTGAATGATATCTCCTAAACCTGGCTTGGCCTTTAGCTCTTTTACCATGAATTTCTAGCCAAAGGCTAATCTTCTTTTCCAAAATAATTCCATAAAGCTTGGATAAAATCAAGCTAATCATAATGGTCCTAAAATTAGAGGGAATGTTTCTATCCCCATTTTTAAAAATAGGAACAAGAGGCTTTGTGTCGTGGGTTTAGGGAAGCCCTACTTGACTGCTAAATTGAAGAGCTTATGTATGTGAGGGATAAGGATTGGCCCTCCGATTTAAAAAATTTCAGCTTGGTATCCTTTAATTTCCTTGGCTGTCCCTTTTGCAAGCCGCTTAACCCCAAACTCTATGTCATCTAAAGAAAAAACTTCTTCCTTTGTAGGGACAATAGGAATGGTGCCCATGGCATTACAGAACTCATGAAGAATTTTAAGGTAGGAATTCCAGTCCCTTAAGGGAATCCTATTATTTTCTTTAGTATTGCGTTTTAGAATTTGGCTCCAAAACTTCTTAGGATCTAGCTTATATAGTTGTGAAAGTTTCTCTTGCCTTTTATTGATATAGTACTTTTTTCCCTTTTAATTGGGGTTTTGTACGTATTGCTCTTATCGAGTTTTAAGGACTCATTAGAAGCATCCCTCATGACTTTCCTAGCAATTTTACATTCTTTATCATACCAAGGGTTGGCCGTTCTATTATTCTTTTTATAGGACACCTTAAAGAGAACTTGTTAATAGAAGTGGAAAGGGTAGTTGTAAAATTATGATAGAGTTCTTCAATGTTGTCCTTATAAGTTAGGAGATTTAATTTACTATTTAAATCCTTTAAGAAAATGTCATCTTTACTTAAAGCGCAAATTCCTTTGATTATCAAAATTCTCTTCAATGACGCTCCTATGCATGGAAAAGTTTAGATGGCCCAAATAATCCTAAATGCATTTTAATAATAATAATTATAATAATAGTTATAATTATTAATAATGATAATAATAAGAAGTTTATATTTACTCATCTGAACAATTTTTAAGAATCTTATGGATATTCATTTTAACAATTTATTATTAAATTTGTTTTCTTATGATAATAAAAATTGAAAAAAAAATGAAAAAATAAAAAAATATGTTTTATAACAAAAAAAAATCAAAAAAATTAATAGTTATAATATTTATAATAAAATAAATAATCTTAAATCATTTTAATAATAATAATAATAATAATAATAATTTATTTTAACTCAATTTACAATAAAAAAAAAAAAACACATATTCTTAATTATTAAGTCCACTATCTTTTAAACATTAAAATCATTATATTTATATTTATTTCAATTATTTTTAATATTTATCAAATCATAATTAAAATTAATCTATATTAATGTTCAATATAATTATATAACACATAGTATACTAATAATTATATCTATGTTTATTTCAATCATTTTTTATGTTTATCCAATCATAATTAAAATTAACTTATATTAATGTTCAATATGATTATATATAACATAGTATTTTTTATGTTTATCAAATCATAATTAAAATTAACTTATATTGATGTTCAATATGATTATATATAATATAGTATACTATGTGTTATATAATATTAAACATCATTATGAGTGAACATTGGGTTTGAATAGAAAAATAAGTTATGTAGTGGTGAATTTAATTTTAAAACGATCCCAATTTCATTTCATATCATATCATAATGATAAAAAATAACTCCCCTCTAAATAAGTAACTTGGGAGAGCAACTCACTTAGATGCCTAGCTCCACAAGAGAATTTACTAGCTCTGCTTCGGCTTCGCGCTTGAGAACACATGGCTCTGCAAGCGGGCGCATTTGAGAGTGAGTAAGGGGCTCTAAAAACAAAGGCCATTTGAGAGTGAGTAAGGGAAAAAAAAAAGTATGGATGTGTGGAAAATATTATTTTTTATCCTAGTTTAAATCTTCAAATATTTTTAAAATTTTAATTAATTTTTAATTAATATTAATTAAAACTTTATAGTTAATTATAATTCTGTTTTCAATATTATAATTTCAATTAAAATGAAAATAAAAAGCAATTCTCAATATTTAATAAAAAAAATAAATTATTTAGTTAAAATAAAAACTATATATATATATATATATATATATATATATATAAAAAAAAGTGTAATTCAATTGATTTAGAGATAAATTCATTTTTTATTATTTCAATATTATTATCTTAATTAAAATGAAAATTAAAAGCAATCCTCAATATTTAATAAAAACAATTTTTTTATTTGATTAAAATAAAAACTAAATATTAATTATATACGATGATGATTACAGTATAATTTTAAATAAATAATTTATTAATATATAATTAATAATAATATTAATAATATATTTTTAAGTTTATGTCCAAGCTAGATTTTGAACTGGTGATTTTTTAGAATGAAACATATGTTTTTAATCATTAAGCTTACTTTGGATTAATAATTCTTTTTATAAGGGAAGCCTATAATTTTAAATGGGGTTGTTTAACTATTTAATAAATGGTTTTTGCCCAAATTTGTACCAAATCACTGTTTTTTGTTCTTTAAAATTCATTTTTGAATGTTTTAAGAAATGGATTTTGCCCAAATTTGACCATATAAATTTGTAGAAACTCATTATTTTTTGATGTTTAAAATCCATTTTTAATATAAAAATGAATCAACATACTGAAAAACTCAAAGAACACTAGATTATACAGAAATAATCACTCAAATATAAACATCTAACAATTTTTAATTGAATTTAAAACAAATATCCTAAAAAAATATAAAAAAAAATAATCATTTCATTAAAAAGTTTAGGCTCTGCCGTTTATTGGGCTGGGCACCCCATATCAAAACCTGCTGCCGAATTCGGATAGAATCCTCCCTAAAAGCGCCTGAAACGCAACATTCTAATTAGAGAGATTAGGCTACGCCCCCGCTACAGTGTTTAGCTTTTCGTGAAAAATAAAACCGCCTTTCGTTTGGACATTGTGAAATGGGACAAGATTTTATGAGGGTGAAATGAATTGAAGATTCTTAGGGGTTGCCAAGGTCATTATCGTGGAGACTTTCGTTTATTTGAATTTTCTGGGTAAACCTCAGGCCCGTACTAGTTGGCATGTGAAAGAAAGACTATAGGCGGCTCGGTGAGTCGGGGGACAAAAATTCTGAGGCATTGTCCGTGAGGAGGTGAGGACGAAACTCAGAATAGGACGTTCACAGATGCCGGGAAGACGGGCCGTTGCACGAAGGTAATCGCCTGGAACCCGTTCAGGAATTCTAACTCCAGCTTACTTCCCTTTATTTGTCGGTCTTCTTCATATCTCTTATTTGACCTAGGCGCCCCACTTTTCCAAATCTCTTAAAAAGACTTTTCGAGTTTCCTGGGCACTGCTGAGCTATTTGCAATGCCTAATTTTGATTCGAGAGTCGGCCATTTTGAAGCCCCTATTAATGGCTCGTTACATGCCATGTCCTGACTGCGTACTCAAATTTTAGCCTACAGGAATAGTTAAGAAACCTGTTTAACGTGTCGCGCATGATAAGGGAATAGTTATAACTACTTAACGGAGAAAACATAATCATGGGAGTCGATCCGTAATCTACTATATTGGGGAGCCCGAAATATTTGAGCTTCCACGCCAAACTACCAGCTCGCCGGTAGAGCGTTTTTCTCGTCCGTAATTCTGTGTCTGAGTGCTTTGAACAGCACCAAAGGGGATGACAATACGGAGATTACTTAAGAGAGTATATTCCGAACAGCACTAAAGGGGATGCCAATACTGAGATTACTTAAGAAAATATATTCCCACTATAATTGGTGTTGTTTGTAGGGTTTTACTGAGATTACTTAAGAAAATATATTCCCACTATAATTGGTGTTGTTTGTAGGGTTTGAAATTATACTAATATGTTCATAACCCGGTACAGAAGTAGTTTATTCCAGGCTAGCAATAAGCAGCCTGCTATGCATTAGTTGGTGGTATAATTTGGAATTCATGAGAGCAAAGAGACACAAAATACACACAAATAATAGATTGTCTTGCACTCATTAATCATAGATACATAACACTTAAATAGGTGTTGTAAGATCCAACTTATTCCACTTTTGGAGGGAAAGGTTGAGAGAATATCTCAACTTCCTCCAGCTAACCAAATCCAATCCCTAAACTCTAGTAGTGGGATTAGGCATTATCTCTAACACCCCCCGTTAATGCCTACATTACATTACATATAATACTTAATCACAATTACAAAAAATTACAACACTTTAACTTTCGTTTGTCTGGCCTTCATCAGCTCCTACACCCACTCTGATGCCTCTGGAGTGCGCTCTTTCTCTTCCTCTTCTTCGAGCTTACCATTCAACTCATTTAAAGCATAAACTCTTTAGACCATCATTCATGAACTTGTACAATGGACAAAAGCATAAACGCTTTAGACCATCATTCATGAACTTGTACAATGGACAATTTGACAACTCGGCTCATCGGGGCTTCCGTGATAAAAGATGTCAATTATTGATGTATTCTATGAACATGCCTCCATCTGTCGGATTTTTGCTTTCGGCGATCCTTTAGTGTCTAGAAGAGCAGTTTGGATATGGAATGTCCTCAACATTCAATTATACAAGGTGACTTCCAATAAGAACAGTTGTTCTTGAAACCGGGGCTGCCAGCTTATATCAAGATACAAGAGTTCCTACTTTCTTTTACATAAACACGTAAACATATAAAAAACTTTAAGCACACCACACATAACTAAATATATATATATCAGTATAAAAACATGCCATCTACAACGGCTTCCAAGTAATAATAATCTTTTTTTTTTTCGTTCAGCATGAGGTAAACCTTCAGCCACGCCATACTTGTTCGAATAGTCTTGGGCCTTTCCTTGCTTTTCTCCCAGCTAGATGATGGGCAACACTCAACTCATTCTTCAATGCTTTTCAATAGCACAATTTTCTCTTAACAAAAAATAAATAAACATCAATCATTTTCACAAAATGAAAGCTATGAGCATTATGCAACATTAATTCACTGAATTGTACAAGAAGGCGCCTCTCTTGAGCCACGCAAATGACATCTCTCTTCTACACAGACAGTAGCACTCTGATTCTCAGATCACGACTTCATTTCCTCGGATCTGCTACAAACTCTCCTTTTTTCTTGCGCTCACGGTGGTCGTTACAACAATTATGGCTCCTCTTCCAATTCAAAATTTATATGCCCTGTGATGAAACCAATCCTTCCGCATTTACACAATCATTGATCGAGGTTCAACAACATCTGTAGATCCAGATCAAAGCAACTCCAATAGTGAACGTTTGAATTAGATGCAAACTTATGTTGGATACATCTGATGTGATGGATCTCTCTTCTCTCTAAAAACCGCGTTCTCTCACGCTTGCTCCACGCAACAATCAATAACAATGACTTCTATCAGTCACGATTTCTGAAACTTATGTTGCAGCCTCCAATGCATGTCGAATCTTCACACAGCCTCCTCCTGCTCAGTCCTCGTGGACGGCTCATCTACCATACGTCCCTTTCAAACTCTTCATCATATGAATGACTGCAAATAATAGTGACATCCTCTCAGATGCACATGCCACTGATGGCTTGATACGAAACTGTATCATCCTCTCTCCTTAGCTCTGATACCAATTTGGAATTCATTAGAGCAGAGAGACACAAAATACACACAAATAATAGATTGTATTGCACTCATTAATCATAGATACATAACACTTAAATGGGTGTTGTAAGATCCAACTTATTCCACTCTTGGAGGGAGAGGTTGAGAGAATATCTCAACTTCCTCCAGCTAACCAAATCCAATCCCTAAACTCTAGTAGTGGGATTAGGCATTATCTCTAACAATATATATATCGTCTAGTTGGTGGTATATATAGTCTGATTACCTTAGTATATACACTGAAATATATCTAACTATTTATATATCACCTGCAATAGTATTAGCTGGTGGTATATTCACAGTGTAATCACTTTAGTATATACACTTAAATATATCCGAAAGTTTATATATCCCTTGTTTTAGCATTCAATGTTACTTAAAAGGTTGTATATTATTAGTTGTTTATTCCATAGTAATTGTAGCAAGAAGTTGCACTTTATTCCATAGTAATTGCTGCAGAATTCAATACTGTTTAACAGGTTGTATATTGTTAGCAATTTATTTCATGGTAGTTTATAAAATGCAGTTTAAATGTTTGAATTTTTGGATTTTTTGTGGAAATCTAGTAAAAATTTGTTGAACTTCAGATTTGAGTTATTGAGTCTGTGTAATTAAACTGCCCCAATAATTTTTCAAGATGCTGAATCCATTTATGCATTCAAAAAATCACAAAAAATGATAATTTCACCAAAATCTGTTTCCTCTGACTTTAATGTTTAAAAAACACTGTTGTTAAACAAAATATTCTATTCAACGTCGTTTCCTGGGAGTTGGACTTCAAAAGAAACCCATACTACAATAAATAAAGTATTTTTCACAAATCGACGAATCATCAACAAATTTTACACTCTTGTTTTCCAATCACCACCGGTGTGCCTTGCCCAATCTCATGTAAGAGAGCTTAATACCGAGATTTATATTTTTGTCTCTGACTCTCTTTCTTTTCCTTGTCACTATGGCTACGTCAGTGTTTACATAAATGTCAAAAGCAGCATGGAGAAAGTCAAATTTGTTATCATTATCCATAAATCAAACAAGTGTGGACCTTCTTTGATTTCCCTTTTTACACTCTTGTTCTCCAATGGCGATTGATTCGCCTTGCCCTATCTCAGGTAAGAGAGCTTAATATTGACCTTTATATTTGTGTCTTCGACTCTCTTTATTTTCATTGTCATTATCGTTGTGTCATGTTTACATCAAAGTCAAAAGTACTAGAGAAAATATTTTGGACTAATCTTGGGGGCTGGGGAATACCACCAATACCAAAGAATAAAGTTTAGAAGTCTATATGGAGTTACAAATTGCTCGATCCCGAAATCTTTATGAGTTAATTGTTCTCGTAGACTCTAAGATAATCATTAAAGAGTTTTTTGGCTCCAAGAAATCCACAAATCAAGCATTTTTTGGTCCCCACTCTCGGATAAGAGCCCTGAAATCTCAATTCAGTAAGATCCAATTCTTCCATATTCTCCGCTCCCAAAACTAAGCAGCTGATCAACAAGCAAAGTCAACTAAAAACAAGGAACAAATATTTATTTCCACTAATCAAATCGTGTCCCATGTGTGGCTTTCTTAAGAATAACCAAAGGTGGCTATTTCCTCAAAATCGCCTCGGTCTCTGTCTATGTAGCAACCTTGTCATTCTTGGACTTTCCCTTCCACCTCATCTGCTTCTCTCTTCCATCTTGTCTCTCTTGTTCGGACCTCAACACTCATGTGTTTTAGACAGATCGCATTTCATGCCCCCTGACGTGTGGATCTTCCTTTGGCTTCATGTAGCTTTGATTGTCCCTCCCCTCCTTTCCCACATGCCTCGTTGAAGCAACCTTTATCTTATGCACATGTGTTGCGCAGTCCTTCAGCACTCCCTGACGTTTTGCATCACACTCATGGCGTCACCGAAAGTGTTTTCCTATATGGACGGGTACTTTGGTCCATGGGAACTTCAATTCTCCTATCTTCTCCCACGTCCAAGCAATAAATATTCAACTTATATGTGGATTTTTCATCGTTTGCATCCCCAATAGATGTATTTGCACTCCAGAAAAGAATTTCAGGCCTATGAGCATCTTTGTTCCCTTCTCACCATGCGGAGAAGATTCATAGCACCATGATCTTGCTCCTCCCATGCCATAAAGGATCTAAGAGCTACGATTAGGGTCTTAGGGGAAAGAATGGGAACAAAAATACGATAACTTCAGATGGAGAATCAGGAGCTTAGACGTCAAAGTGCAGACCTCCAGAACCAGCTGTAGACTCAAGAACACATGCATAATCAAGAGCTAGCAGTCATTCTACATGGGGTTAATAGAAACACTAGGCATATCAGTCTTCTCAGACAACAATTGGGAAATCCTCTCGACCGTCCTCAACATCCTGAAACCCCAATTGAGTCCATTGAATCAAGGCTTCCATCAAATTTCCACTCATAGGCCGCCAATGAATAGTACTAGGATCCTCCAGATCCAACACCGCCACTAGCAGTGCACAACCTAGAAGGAGGAATTCAACCTCCAACAAAAATTCAAGAAACTTTTCAGGTAGATGCAGAAGCAACCAACAATTTCTAACAGATCCTATCGATGTTTAGTAAATCTTTGTTTATTTTTCTTTCATATGTATCCATCTTCACATGGCATATTATCAGTTCTTTAGCGAGCAATTTTAAGCTCAAGACTAGAACACACCAAAATTCTCAGTGAGCTCTCTGGTCACAGTTTAATGAATTGCCATATTTTTGCCTCTATGTAAAGTGCATTGGCACAATTTTTTTTTTAATATAAACTTCCAATCATTCTTGTTAAGAAAAAACGTCAAAAGGAGCATGGATGGAGTCAAATTTTTGTTCATGTCATTATCTCTAAATCTATGTGTGGACATTCCAAAAGATATGTTAAAATATCATTTTTTACGAAAACTTATGTTAAAATATTATTTGCTACAACATCGCTCATTATACTTCATAGAGCATCATTCATTATACTTCATACTAGCATACCCTAGGAAAGGAAACATCGAAAAAAATTATATAAATCATCATATTTAGTAACAGAACAAACAATGAAACAAATATAATATAGAGAAGTGAATACTATAGTAAATTGTTTTTCAAGTATATAGAAAAAAAAATGCTTGGTCCCCAATAGTGATATGCGTGAAAACTAGTGCACACTATCTGCTACAAAGGAACATATTCGAGAGTAGCACTTTTAGGAATAAACTAAAGCATTTTTAAAATCTTTTCATAAAATATATTTGAAAATCTAAATCATTCTTTAAATTTTTTTGGCCCAATAATCATTCAACAAACAATTGCCACCATGAAAATCACCAAATGTCCTCTTCATGTTCTATACCCATCTTAGCAGTCACAAAAACTACAATATATCCATAATTTATCGTCACAATCTTCGTTATGAGTCGAGTGATTGACCAAGATAGATTTTATTACATGTGTAGGTAAATATGCTTTTCAACCAACTCCACTACTTTTGATCTCAATTTTCTTGATATCTTGCTTGACATGAGTCTTTGTTTTTCTCTTCTCTTTGCATTCCTACCTAGCATATCTGCAAAAAAAAGACCGAACACTGTAGTGTAGAATGTAACGATCACTCTAAAATATCATGATAAAATGCACAAATCGAATTGGAAAATTTTTAAGAACTGCAACACATGAAGCGTTATCCTAATAGTGTTAGTGATGATAGACAACTTGGAAATCCTTCCTAGCAGAAAATACTTTGACCTCGTTGAATCATCAATACTGTGTAGAGACAAAGTATGGAAATTATTTTAAAATGTAAAGGATGTATTTGTGAAAATGAATAGGTTAAGTAACATCTTCTAAATGTAGTACTTAGCGTTGAATCATTCTAAACTCTAAACCAGACATATAAATCCCATATAATCAAATAAGTTCAAGTAACCATAGATACATCCACTGTGAATTAGTCACTAAGAAATCGACCCATGTTCAAATCCTTGCATTGGTCACCAAGCAACCGACCCATGTTCAAATCCCAACAAGATGATTTTAACGATTGTAATGCGGAAATGGGGTTCGTATCTCCCTTCACGGATCAAAAAAGTGTTTATCTTAAGAATCATATATACAAATAATAGGAAATCCTAGGAAAAAAGATTACATTACACCATACTTTCTTCAGAGTATTTGGAACAATCATTCTCTCCTTGTCATATGGCGAGGAAATCCCTTGGAAATCCCTTAGCCTAGCAAGTATGGATACACCATGCTTAGTTTTGTTTGGAATAATTATGGAGAACATGTCAAAATCTTTTATGAATCAAACATCTTCCAAACATACTTGAAACTTCAACCACCTAAATTATTAATTGTGGTTGGTTCATGTGTGAAGGTTCTTAAAAATGCTAAATAGCATATTAAAGTTGAAACAGAGAAGCACCGAGCTAACCATGTGTGCAAATGAACTTCATTATTATTATAATATCAAGACTCATTTTCTCTCCAACACAAAGTGAAAAAACCATAGTCACTAAAAGACATTTAAGTCAATTATGAATTCAAAATGTAATTTATCTAACATAGACACTTCTTATTCAGTGCAAATAAAGACTACGTAAAAGATATTTATTCATTTTTCAATCTAAATATGTAATGGATCTCTTGACACATTTTAAAATGGTAGATTGTAAGCCATGTGATACTCCTTTTCAGTCTGGAGTTAAGCTGAGTAAAACTTGTTAGTTTCCCAAACTCAATGCTACACTTTATTGACAATTGGTCGCTAGTCTTATTTATCTCACTCATAGTCGACGTAACATTTCTTTTGTTGTTAGTATGGTTTATCGGTTTATGCGGGACCTTAGAGAAATCCACTGGAAAGTTGTCAAAATAATCGTTTGTTATATTCAGAGTACCATTCATCTTGGTACCAAGTATTTTTGAAGTTTAGATTCAATAGTCAGCTTCATCGATTCTAACTGGGAAAGCGATAGTAATGATCAGAAGTCCACCTCTGGCTATGTTTTCTTCTTCAACACTATACCATTGGTTTGATCATGCAACAAACAAAAGGTAGCCTCTATATCAACTATAGAAACAAAGTATCATGGTGTCGTTAACATTGGAATAGAGGTAGTAAGGATTCACCAGCTCTTGGGTGAACTGATCACAATTTATATGTACTTTATACTAATAGAAATACCCTAATTATTTTGTATATGTTGATGACCTTGTCATAACTAGAAATAACATTTATCTCATTCTTAGATTTAAGAGACAAATTGTTGATTCTTTTGATATGATAGATTTTGGTATTTTTCATTATTTTTTGGGTCTTCAAGTATTACCACTATGTGATGGTTTATTCATTTCTCAATATAAATATGTAATGGATCTCTTGACATGTCTTACAATGGTAGATGGTAAGCCCTGTACTACTCCTTTTCAGTCTAGAGTTAAGATGAGTAAAACATGTTAGTATTTGAAATTTGGTGCTACACTTTATGGACCACTGGTTGGTGGTCTTATTTAGCTCACTCATAGTCGACCTGAAATTTCTTTTGTTGTTAGTGTGTTTTATAGATTTATGCATGACCCTAGAGAAATCCATTGGAAATATATCAAAAGAATTGTTCATTATCTTCTGGGTACCATTCATATTGGTATCAAGTATTGTTGAAGTTCAAATTCGTTAGGAAAATCAATCAAATCCGACTGAGCATGCAAAAATGATGATCGAAAGTCCACCTCTGGCGAAGTTTGTTTCTTCAGTAATGGACTGTTGGTTTGGTGGTGTAATAAACATAAGGTAGTATCTCTATGACTACATAAGTAGAGTATCATAGCATTTTTAATGTTGGAACACAGGTAGTATGGATTCACCAACTCTTGGGTGAACTTGGATTTTCTGTAAAGACCTCGACTACACTTTACTATTATAATCAGAGTGCAATTCAAGTTGCTAACAATCCTATTTGTCATAGAAAAATGAATCACATTGAACTGCATACTCACTATTTGAGACAGTTGGTTCAGGAAAAGTTTGTCACACTTGTTTATTGTAGCACATATGATTAGATTGTTGATATCTTTACCAAACCCTTGTCTGAAGCTAAGTTTAACAAGTTACATACTATGCTTAGACTTCAAGAATATGCAATTATGGGGGTGTGTCCTATTGAATTAATTTCACCTCTTGAATCTCCAAAGTCATGTGCTTATGGGGGGGTGTTGGAACCTTGGGTTCTGATGGTTCATCAAATTTATCCTAGAATTAGTCGATTTGGTGGTTGACCAATAACTGGAAACAATCGATCAGGTGATCAACTAGAATCTCACATCATTTCGTTGAGTAGTCGACTAGCTCATCGATCAGACAATCGACTAGCATTTGAAGACAGTCAAACTGTGGATCAACCAACCAAGAAATTGAATATGAGTTAGACACATGGATGGTCGGGTTGAGAATCCTTGATGAGCCGACCAGACATCATGGATTTGACAAAGTCAACTTTAACCATTGACAGTTGTATGTGGACAAGGTCTTCCTGATTCCAAGGAAGTTGGTTAGATCTTGAGGATACAAATAACATGCCTAATGGGTCATTATCAATGGTGACATATGTCAATTGTGTTGAAAATGGTACACGTTCAATATTCTTTGTGATGTTCTAATCACAATTCACTATGCTTAAGTGTTTTAACGGTGTCTTTAGACACCACTGACCTTTTCTGAAATTTATCCCTCTTCAATTATATGCAATTCTATTGATTTGGTTCATATTAGGTTACACCCAATCCCTAATGGGACTCACTCATCTTAAGGAAGAATACAAGTAATTCAAATCCAAAATTATAGGACACCGATTTTTTTTTATAGAGAATAAAAATTAAGTGTAGCCTACTAGTTGAAAAAAGGAGCAATAGGAATACAAACTATCAGAAACTATATTTATATTTGGTGGTGTTGCCTAGAAATCCCTAAGTTCATGGTTAGCATCCCTCAATGAGGATTGAATCCAATGTCTTCATGTCCTCAAAGGTACGTATACTTGATCAGGGAATAAATTATAGTACGAGGAGAAAATGCATTATAATCACAACAATAATTATTCATATTTAGAGTAGTGGGATATCTATTATGGGGTTGAAACTTGGCAACACCACATGGTCTGCAAATATTGGCCATAGAAATCTCTAGCAGAGGAAAGCTGAGACAAAATTGGAAACACTTTCCATATAAAACATGAGAAAAGGAGGGTCGAAGGATAGAAATAGCATTGGCAACATTGGTGGAGTTTTT
>JZKD02S1668096.1:55177-65181 GCA_000966675.3 Picea glauca
CCCCTTCCTTCCACCCAAGAATATATGAGAGATAATAAAGCTTCACATTAAATCATCACCATCAACCAACCATCACATAGAACCTGATAATGCTTCCTAAGACTTCTTCCATTTATGTAATTATTCAATTTTTGAATACTTTGATCCTATAGATAATATTACTCAATTTATTCTTTGAAACTTCTCCAAGTTTCACTCCTTGAATCCTCCCCAAAAAGAAGTTATAGAGAGAATGGTAGACTTTGTTCAATTCTAGTTTATTCAGGAGACCGAACTTGTACAGAATGCCCCGCGCTCAATATTTAACATCAGACTCTAAAACTCACACAAAAGAAACCAAAGTTTGTACTCTTTCCAATTCAATTTTTCCCACTTCATTTGTATTCTCTATGAAGAAGTTATGACTATTTTACCTGGAACACCTGTTTATTGACTAACTTTAGGACTAGTCAAAAACCCTATCTTCCACAAAGTGTATCTCCATATTTATAGAGAATAAAGAGCTGGAACTTTTACCACATGTACCTTGATATGTATTCTCAATACCATAGAAAGTTCACCATTTGAATCATTCTATAAAATGTTTTTATAGCGAAAATTGTAAGATGACCTGAAAATAACAGACCTTAGAACACATCACCAAAAGACTTCATCCTCCCTTGAAATCCGACCTTCTTTACTTCTGATTTCCTCTGAAATTCGATTCGTGTATCAAATGAATGTATAATGATATTTATTTATACCATTTATGTCACTTCCTTTTAACATTAGGGCCGACCTGACACTTTCTTATTTTATAATTCTTTTCTTTAATTATCTTGATGGCCTACATGTACTTCCTTCTTCAATTCACTTTGTCATCTTCAAAAATTCATTTCTCCTCAACTATGAGGATCCACGTGATGTGACACATACCACCGGAAACAACATGATGTATACTATCCATTCATGGATATTGTATCTACATGTGCAATATCCTTCATGTCCAAATACCTTCATCAATCTTGCGGTCCAAAACCCATGACTTGGGTTGACATCAATGACAACAACCAATCTTCTAACATCTTCAGAAGACACATATAGTGAATCTTCCTTTGAAGGTAAGATAAATTACTTCATGCTTATGACCAAATAGGATTATGATAATAAAATTATAGGAAGTGATTCTAATGATGAAGAAGCTGTGGTTGAATTGGAAGGAGAGATGATCAACGCTTTGGAAGGGATTGACAGACTCAGACTTAATAAGAGAAAGAAAAAGAAATTGCTGATACAGTTCAAGAAAGGTAGTAAAAAACCTGATGAAGACGTTGCCCTGCTAAAAGTGGAATTAGAAGAGGCAAATAAAATAGAGGAAATTCTGAAACAATAGTTATCAGTAAAGAAGGCAAGATGTGAAGCTCTAGAAGAAGAAGTAGTGAAAACTAGAAAAGAGTTGTAGAATTTTCAAGCCTTGTATCACCAGAATCTGTTAAGTATCAAATCCTCAGAAGGATTAGCCACCATTCTAAATTAGAAAATGAATCCAAAGTTGAAAACTGGTTTGGGTTATGAAGAGGGATCAAGTAGTGGTCAGCCAAGCAACAAAGAATCCATCATTTTTGTCAAAACTACAATCAATGAAAACCTCAAACCTGCAGAAACAAAGGAAGATAATCAACTACCAAGGACGAGTAAAGAAAAAGGTGCAAGAACTGAATCTATAGAAAAAAGAAATAATACACCCTCTGCTCAAGGAAATCGTCAGCATGGAAGAAATCGACCTGCTCAAAGAAGACAACCATTTTTCAGGTACACATATTTTTTCTATGGATATTGTTTCTAATGTTCTAACTTTTGCCACAAAGATGTAAATTGTTCCTTAAGATTTATACATGAGCAATCAAGACACCGAAGGAATAAATATCTACCATAAAAAAGAGTGAGACATCCAAGTAAAAAACAACGACAGATTGCAAATTCTCAAATTAAGTTTAGAGACATGCAATTGAGGAGGTCAAGAAATAATGAACAACCAATGAGTAGACAACATTATACCAATCACTTTGACCTATTGAACAATGAGATCGAATTATATAACTGTCATAACTTCGGTCACAAGGCTGCACATTGCCATTTGAAGAATTACAAAGCAGATCCAAGGATAAAACCCTTAGGTAGAAATGCCAACACATGGAAAAATAAAGATAGTGAAAAATGTGGTCTAGTACTTTCAGCTCAAAAACAAAAAGACCCCTGGTATTTAGACAATGGATGTTCCAAACACATGACTGGAGACAAGGACAAGTCTTTGTGTATAAGTAAAATCATAAGGAAAGATAATAATGTTGATATTGAATCTTCCCCTGCAAGAAAATAAAAAGAATTAGATACAATAAAAGAATGTTCTGTTAGCATTTATCCCATGGGAGAAGTAGAAGGAGAATCATGTCATAAGATGGAAGCATAAGTTGTGAATATTAGAAATAAGGTTGAGAATTCAAACACCCAAATATATTGGATAAGATCTTGGATAGTCAGAGATCACCAAATGACAAATCCGGTCTTGGATACAACAAGGAAGAAATCAGTACTCCCAAGAAACCTGATGCAAGTCCTTCATTTGTAAAGGGTGAAGACAAGTCTGACACATGGACTTCATTTGTAAAAAGGGAAAGTAGGTATGAATTAGGTTCTTCAGGTTCAAAGAATGAAATAAATACTACAATATTTAGGAGATCAGATCAAGGAAGACATCCAAAAGATACTCATACACCTCAAAGTAAGTTTAGACGAGAGACACCTTCATGGATGAATCAAAGGAGGTATGAGAGTGTTTGTAATGATTCTTTTTTTCTCTTATGAAGGATATGGTCATAAAAGCCTTGGATTGTAGGCATCATGAAAATAAATAAATATAGGAGGTACAATTGCACAGTGTTCCAGTAGGACAACAACATCCTTTAGAAACACAGGGGGAGTCATTCATTTATGACAAGAAAAGGTTGATGAAGGAGTCCCAGTAAGAGAGATGAGTAATATTGAGTATACTAAAGAGGACATAGCTGAATTTGATGATGAACATGTCCAAGAATCTAGTATTTCATTCCAAGACCAAGAACATCCCCATAAAATACCACTTTCTGAGAGAGCAGGTCACCAATAAGATTGTTCAAGTTCATTACATTCCAACCACATAACAAATTGGAGACATATTTACTAAACCCCTAGCCAAGACACCATTTGAATATCTTTGTCAGAAGCTGGGTGTCATATCTTCTCTCACCTAAGAGAGTCCATTCCATTAGGGGGAGTTTGTGTTGGTTGAATATCTAATACCTCCGAAAAGTATTGCAACAGCTCAGGGGGAGCATGTTTTCTTTGACATTGACGTCAAAGGGGGAGAAAAGGTGTGGTCTGGATGCTATAGTTGGAGGTCTAAGTAGAACAGTGCAACCCTTCAGGGTTTCCATCAATGCCAAAGGGGGAGATTGTTGGCATGTTTACAGGTAGAGTGTTCTTATCATTGATGGCGAGAACAACAATGACGATGGTATGTTTACAAGCAAGAAAAGAATCAATGAGGAAAGAAACAATGATGGAAAATAGAGAAAGCATAAGTTCAGAAGAAGAAGCGAACAATATGAAAATCAAAGCTCAGGAGGAATAGCATGAGGAAGAAGGACAAAATTACAGCTGAGGTCCAAGAGAAGGACTTGCAGGAGGAGAAAATGTCGAGACCTTTGAACACTTAGAAAATATTCTAAGTTACAGAGATCAGAAAGCTCAGGAGGAAGAACGACAGTGGCTATTGGATCACCAATCCTAAATACTCGATGACCGTTAGATCAGTTCCCAGTGACCAAAGGAAGAACATAGGAGAAGTAAAGATCTGATTCATTGGATCTAAGCACCAAAGATCAAAATTTGTTGGATCCATAAATAAATGCATGAAGGTTAAGACTTTGGACAAGTGTTGGCCCTTGACCAAGTTTTGGGAGATCCTTGGTCAAGTTGACCTATTTTGGGACTTCAACAGCCTGTCGAAGATGAAGCAGATATCACAGGATATCATCCCCTTTTTGGGATTTGGGAATATGTAACGAGAATGGAATGTTGGCCCATGGGTTTACGCATGTTTTAGGCCTATTTTTATGTATAAATAGAAGGCTAGGAAATGTAAGAAGTAGTTGAATAATGCACAAGTGTTGTTCAAGTTGGCTAAGTGATAAGAGTGGGATCTGTGTGATCAAGAAGTGTAAGGCTTCGTGCATACTGTGTGAGACTTGTAGAGACAAGTGCAAGCCATTGTTAAGAGACTGTGGAGGGCTTTGTGCTTTAACGCAAGGAAGAAGGATCTAGCAAGCTGCGTAGATATTCTATCCTGTGTCGAGTAAGGTTTTGAGGCTCTATGCATGTAACCCACTAAAGAAGCTAATAAAGAAGAAGATTTGGTGGACGTAGCCCCAGGATGGGGTTGAACCATGTAAATATAGTGTTATTCTTCTCTGTGCGATGTTCTGATGTGTTTATGTGCTATGTGCTAAGTGCTTTGATATAGATAGATAGATCTATTTATGCTTTGTACTTATGATGAATCTGGATGCTAGATCTGACATCTATGAACTTTATTAGTGCTTGAATATGTTAGATCTGATCTAATTCCTTTTCTAAGTGCTTATATACCTTCGATCAGGGTGAATGCTGCGATGCTCTATTTTCTCTACGGAGTAGATATTAGTTAGATAATGATGAACTAACGATGCTAAGTGCTCTATTAAGTGTTATAATCATAGATCTATGTCCTAGCTAAGGTTGCAGACACTTGAGTCCTGCAACTACCCATGCCTCTACCTCAGGTGAGACTTCATCTGCTTTGCAGGTGTTGCCAAGAGGGTCAGTAGTTAGGGTTTTTTTGGTGTGATGTTGTAGCATTGAACCCTGGTTCTACCCCTGTGCCAACAAATGGGTCTGTTATCGGGACATAAAACTTTGATTGCTGGGAACTGAGGAAGAAGAAGCTTTGTGCAAAGATTTGTTTTGAAATTGTGAAATCTTTGTGCATAGATCTATTTCTCTAGTGCACAATACTCTACTAGTTTGGCAAGGGTTGTACCAAGGAAAAGAAGTCCGATCTAAAGAAAAGAGGTAAGATCCAAAAGCTTTGTGCCCTAAGAAAGGTAAATGTGAGAATTCTTGATTAAAAGAGGTAAGATATGAAAGATCTGTGCTCTGATAAAGGTAAGAATATTGAAAAGTTCTAGATTTGAAAGCTTTGTGCTCTGTAGAAGTAAGATTAGTGGAAATTTTTGTTTCAAAAGTATGAATCTAGGTATGTTTGACAGATTCTGTCCTAGCTTGAAAACTAGGGTATTAATAGATGAAAGAATATTTGATATGAGTAGATCTGATAAGAATAATGAAAATTATGTTATACCTATGCATAGAAAGAATGTTTGGACTAATAAGTGTATGCATGATCTTAGAAAGAATTTTTTGCAGGTTAGATACCATGATCCTAGTGCGTAGTACAGGAAAGCCTGGGGATAATTTAAATGAAAGAGAGGATTAACCCTTTGTTACAGTTGTAGAAAACCCATGCATCTTGCTAAGGAATGCCTTGGGAGAAGACCTAGTTGTCTTTGTTGTAAAGCTATGGACCATGAAGTATTGGATTGTCCTAGAATAATTTCCAAGCTTGAAGGAATGAACATGAGACAAGAAAATCCTAAGGCAGATCCATAAGCTAATATTATGACAAAATCCCAAAAAGAATCAGAGACTATATTACTGCAAATAAAAGAAACCCTGAATGACCACCGACATGTCAACTTATCAGAGATCTTTAGAGAAAAAGAATGCCTTGAAGAAAGAATATGAGACTTTGACATTGACTGTGTTCTGGATGAGGAAACACAGGTGAATATCATGATAGAGAGAATGTGGGAAGCTATAGAGAATCCTGTTATGATTCCTTTACTAGGAGGAATAAGACTATTCAAAGGAAAGTTGATAAACCTACGTGGAAATCTCACCCAGATACCTATGAATTCCAATGGAACTTCGACAGAGGAAGATTTTGAGATTATTAAATTTATCAAGAAAAATGCCCCATTTAACATGCTATTAGGAAAAACTTGGATTAAAAGAGATCAAGCCAGAAGGCAAAAAGAAGAAGAAGTTTTAGAATAGAGGAAGCAAGAGTTAAAAGAATTCATGACTAGAAGGATCATGCACTTGGTTGAAGAACATAAGAACATAAGAACATATCAAATCCATTTAACACCAAAGACCCAGATGTTGAACTTGCAAGACACTATAAGAACCACTAAATATTGAAGTACCTATTCTAGATGAAGAAGAAAGGTTACCTTTGAATCTTAGGAAAGAATCTCAACAACACGAAGTAACTATGCCAAAAGAAGGTAAGGATCAGAATAGAAAAAGGCACACCGAGATGAAGCTCACTGGGAAGAAGGCCAGAAAGATAAGTAAGAAGTGAGCTAAGATCAACAAGTTGCAGAAGGTTCCAGAAGAAACCTCATAGAAGAAAAAATTGCAAAATTGGAGCTTTGTCGGGATATCAGAACAACGACGCATGGAACTTTGCCATAGCGAAGCAATATAGCCGTTGGGGCCATTATAACCATTAGATTAAGGCTCCAAATGGATAGAAATCCATTTATGGACAACCAACTCACCATATGATCGTTGGGACTGTGCCATAATAGACAAAACATAGTTAATGAAGGCTTCATACCCATTGCAAGTGACCCGTTGCCGAGTTTCCTATTTATCCCATGGCACCAAGCACCTAGAACACTTTTTCCAATTGAGAATTTCAGCCCATACACTAAGTGTCTTTTATACAGTGATCATCGCACTCTTGCTGTCTATCCTATTACAGTGTCTAAGTTATTTCCTGAACCTGATATTGTTGACCCCGAGTGTGTATGTCGGATGAGTTGAGCTCTACCAATAAAATTGTTGAAAAAGTTATGATCAACCTCATGAATGAAAGAGTCATGTCGATGTCTACAGGTGTACACGAATCATCGATGAGAGGGCTTCTAGCCTCTCTATCCACTACTTGTGGAGCCAGACCATCCCGAACATCCGATGAAAAGCGAACCAAGCATAGGGATGATCTAGTGAATGCTAAATTGATCCCAACCATCTTACCCACCTAGCTACCACCTATGAGCGGCACAATAAATAGAGACAATGTACTTAGAGATTTTGAGTATGCCTTGGTCACTACATACCTCCCGAAGGAGATACGTTCAGTTCAAGCAGACCAAGATAAGATTATGCCGTTGAAGTTTAGCAACTTCAACCTCGGAGGTCAAAAAGTTTACAACATGCTCACCCTACATAAGTACCTGACCCAGACTAAGGGGAAGAATTAGAAGATAATCCCCCAGTCGTGGAACCATAACCTCGCGTAGTCCACCCTGCTCAATGTCATGAAGATTCCTCACTTTGGAAGACACTAGGAGGTAAATGCATGTGTCAAGATATTGTTGTCTTGTTACCATTGAGGTTATTTGTGGATAAACCGTCGTATAAAAATTGATCTGAACCTGATCAATCAGATCACAGGGTTAAGTATGCAAGGACCTGATCCACATGAGTTTTACCCCGGGAAAGCCATGGATCATGCTCTAGCACAACAGATCAAGGAAACTTATGGCGATGTCAAGAAGGGCATGCGAGGATACAAGGTATCTTCTATCTAGAGCGGTGCAATGCACCTCACCTGTCAATTGATTGCAGAGAAGTCAATACGAAAAAACTGACCCACCCAAGTCACTAGTTTTGTATTCAACCTCGCAGGGGAGTGTGCAGAAGGACTTCAGATGAATTGGGTGAAGTACATGGTGAACCAATTAGAACTCGACTGTAGAGAATCCCAGGATCAAGGGTATGAATTTCATTTTAGCTGGCTATTGATCTTGATCGCTTTTATTACCTGAGAGACGTCGGAAGGTGCGACCTTCCTAGACATCGAGTCTTTCGAACCATTGGCCGTAAAGTTCAGTACACTATGGTACTCAAGTGATATGAATAAACAATGGTATTCCAATGATATTTTTCATACCTATTACAACCAGCTGAAGACAACTATCTAGTCCAAGCCTCGCATCACACTTAACACTCTACACCGGTTCAGGACCTTGGTGAAGTTCAGTGCAGACCGACATTTTATTTACATCACATCACGCACTGACAAACACAAGAAACAACTCCAATCCTACAATAAGCTAATGGTGGACAACTTGGAGGATATCACCAAGGACTGGTTGGAGAACCTCCTCATTCCAGCAGACCCTGTGGAGATATCTGACATCAACAATCCAAAAACTACACAGGATACACCCGAACCTAGCAGGACAAATAAAACTAAAGAGGTTTAGGATTTAGACAGTGCATCCGTGAAGACTTCTTCCATCTCACCAGAGCAAGGAGGTAATGGTGAAGAGTTGAATGATAAATAGGTCGAATAGAAACAGGGTGAGGAGGCTGATCCCCTGAGGAAGAGGAAAGGTTCACCTCCAAAACCTTCCTTCTGGAAGAAATCAAAGGCCACCATGACCAAGATGTAGACCGTCCTCACCTCTGATGACTTCAACTTCCTTGTAGAAGCCATGAACGATGCTTCACTGGAAATAAAAGAGAAACAAGAAGCAAAGAAAGAGGAGCTGTATGATCAGATTGAGACTGAACTCTAAGGGGTACAACATGCCCTACAGTCTAGTCGCATAGTCTCCACTGCGCCAGGAGAGCCAGAATTAGAAGATGAGCCATCTCAACTCCATCTCTTAGCCGAAACAGTCAAAACTCGCCTTTGACGAGCATAGGAAGAAACAATGCAAGCCACCCTGGCTTTGACACAAGTACAAGGGGTACTAGTAGAGAAACACAGTGTTGCAGAATGGGAAAAGATTTCTCTCCAAGCAAAGTTTGATGAAGAAAAATGCCAACTATACCAAGAAAAGGAACAGTTGCTCGTGGAGCAACTCAAAGTAAAGGAAATGGTCAACAAAGCACTTCACTCTGTGACAGTCATAGAAGTAAAGGCTAAAGAGTGAGTTCCACAACAAGTAGCGCAACTTGAAGATGTGATCCGATAGCTATAATAATGCATAGCATATTTGGAGCTACGTGCAGTACCCGAGACCCCTCAAGATGTAAGAGACAAAAGAGAAGCAACTTCTAGGAGTATCGTTGAACAAATCAAGGCTCTTACCATGGAATGTAAGAAGATCACTCATCGCAGTGCCCTGACGTATGAATGACTCACTGAGAGTCCATAATTAAGAGCACTGGAGTCGCAACTCCAAGAGGCGAAGTATCAAGCCAAAAATATACAGGCGCAACTGAAGTCCCTGTTAGCTACGGAAAGAATGAAGTGCTCCCAAGAGAAATGCACTACACAATAACAAATCCATACTAACCAGAGTAGAGTTATGGAGATAACTCAAAAATTCCAACCTGTGCAAGATAAGGCCTATCAGTTGTTTACAGAGGTAGAAGGCCAAGGAGCAGATCTAGAGAAAGTTGTCACTAGAACAAAACAACCTCTAGAGGGACCTATTAATGATGCAGTCATCCACAAGTTTGCTGAAAAGGAGGCTGTAGAACAACAACAAGTCGAAGCATCTCGAGGCAAGCTCGAGGTGTTTGAAGTAGAACTAGTCAGACCAGAGTGACTCAGGACAAGTCATAGGTGAGTGTTGGGGACCTGTTGGCCCTTGACCAAGTTTTGGGAGATTCTTGGTAAAGTTGACCTATTTTGGGACTTCGACATCCTATCGAATACGAAGTGCAATATGAAGCTGTTAAGGTCCTAACCCGCACATAGGTAGATCAATGTATTCGGATCTAATAAAGGTCAATATTAATAAGACCTTTCAATAAAATAGAATAAGGCAGATGCAAGAAGACCTAATAGAAGCTTCTGCTTCTAGAAGGATCTTCCTCTAGATGCTTCTCTTAATAGACATATTTAGTATAAATAAGGG
>JZKD02S1668096.1:70339-80749 GCA_000966675.3 Picea glauca
TAAGGGTCGAGGGTATGAAAACCCTAGCTTGGAGATTATTGTAACAGAGCGCTGCTCGACTGGAGGTTTCCCCCTCGAAGAGGCCTGTGAACATTTCTTTCTGAATCAAAGTGCTATTCTATTGCTATTTCGTATATCATTTCTGTGTATTGTGAAGATTATGCTGGATATTTTACTGTTATTCTGCCATTTCTAGCATTTTATTTCTGTTCTGCATATTTTATATATTAGGTATCTTGTAGAAGTAGAGATCATGGGATCTCGACCCCTTTTTGGGATGTGGGAATATGTAACGGGAATGGGATGTTGGCTCATGGGTTTACCCATGTTTTATGCCTATTTTGTATGTATAAATGGAAGGCTAGGCAATGTAATAAGTAGTTTAATATTGCACAAGTGTTGTGAAAGTTGGCTAAGTGCTAAGAGTGGGATCTATGTGATCAATAAGTGTAATGCTTCATTCATAATGTGTGAGACTTACAGAGCCAAGTGCAAGTCATTGTAAGAGACTGTGGAGGGATTTGTGCTGTAACACAAGGAAGAAGGATCTAGCAAGATGTGTAGATATTCTGTCCTATGCGGAGTAAGGTTTTGAGGCTCTGTGCATGTAACCCATTGAAGAAGCTAATAAATAATAAGAGTTGGTGGATGTAGCCCCAGGGTGGGGGTGAACCACGTAAATACGATGTTATTATTCTCTGTGCGATGTTCTGATGTGTTTATGTGTTATGTGCTAAGTGCTTTGATATAGATAAATAGATCTGTTTATGCTTTTTTCTTATGATGAATCTGGATGCTAGATCTAACATATGTGAACTTTGTTAGTGCTTGAATCTGCTAGATATGATCTAATTCCTTCGCTAAGTGCTTATATACCTTAGATCATGGTGAATGCTGTGATTCTCTGTTTTCTCTGCGGAGTAGATATTGGTTAGATTATGATGAACTAACAATGATAAGTGATCTATTAAGTGTTATAATAATAGATCTATGTCCTAGATAAAGTTGTAGACACCTGAGTCCTACAACCACCCCTACCTCTACCTCGGGTGAGACTTCATTTGCTTCGCAGGTGTTGCCGAAAGGGTCGGTAGTTAGGGTTTTGTTGGTGCGTTGTTGTAGCGTTGAACCCTGGGTCTGCCTCTGTGCCAACAATGAGCGTAGGAGAACATAATTGTCAAAGTCATAAAGTCCTGAAGTAAGCAAGGACTATCCATCATCAAGACTGACGGGTGGCACGCGATCCTCAACTCCGAAGCAAATCACTTCAAGGATTTTTCAGTTTGAGACTTGAAAAACCCGAAGTCCAGAGAGCCAGAGAGTTGGAGTAAATGATGACCTTCAAATCAATTTGAAGTGGAAGGACAGAATAAGTCAACAAAGCCGCATCATAGAAAGATCAAGTCGTCGATCTAAGTTCATGATCGATGAACAACATTCACTTCGGATATAAAGACACGAGGAGGTTACACTTTGGAGAGCTTGAGATTTGAAATTCATGAAATGCGAATTTCCTTTATCTGTTGGATCATTCCAAGTGGAAGGACATGATATGCCAGAAGAGCTGCATCGCAGAACGATCAATCCATCGATCTAAGATTATGATAAACTAACATGATTCACTTTGGATATAAAGATATGAGGAGGTTACGCTCCTAAAAGTTTGAGATTGGAAAAACTCGAAGCCCAGAAATCCTAAATGAATAAGGACCATCCGATTTGGAGGAAATATGAGGACCGTTGGATCAGTGCTATTGGTTAGTAGACCACATCAATAGATCATGTCAGTAAGACTACGTCAGCAAGGACACGTGGTGCAATCAGACAATGACAAGTGTCAAGTTGATTTGGCACTTCAGGTACGTGCAAATCACAAATCCGAGCGACACGTGACAACTACTAGGCTCATGAAATGTCATAAAGTGACATAAGTAAGTGATTTCACTCTAGGAGTTTACTTCAGGAGTTTTACCACCAACAGATGCCCTAAGTCCCGAAGTCTCGAAGGCCGAAGTCTTGAATTGGATACGAGTCGTCCGATCTGAAGATCACTTTGGATGCATTTTCAACTATTGATCTAGTACAGTGGAAGGAAAATGTAAGTGGAAGTGTTAACTAACAACAAGAGGTTTCCACCACCTATGAATTAATCAACAGGTGACCACTCCAGAGGACAATGAAGCAACGATCATCCCAAAGTATCGAAGTGCCGAAGTCACTTATGATCGTTGATCGTGTAGGAGGGTATGTGTCAACAGATTGTGAGCTCCGAGTGAAACTAATCTGGGAAAATGAAAAGGATAAAGGTTTGAGATTGCCAAAGGATGAAGTCCCAGAGTGGAGGATAGCCATTGGGTTAAAGGGACACACATCATTGGATCATGGACTCCGAGTGAAATGCTCTAGGAGCAAGCAGATTTTGAGAATCAAAACTCCCGAAGCCCGAAAGGAGAAATTAATCTCATTCATTGGTTTCGAGGGCCACATGTCACTTGATCGTTGAGACTAAGGATCATGCATGGACAAAGGAAAGAATGTAGAGTCATCTATTGAAGAGGACATATGTCAGTAGTTATTCCATTCTGGAAGATATCCAGTCAACAACAACAGGGTTTGAGATCTGAAACTACTGGAGCCTGGATCATGAAGTAAATCTCAACCGTTGATGTAGGAAGGTGAGATATAGTCCATAGACTTGAGATGACATATCTAAACCGTCTATTTAGGATCACCTTCAAGATCATGAGATCGATGTTCATGCTCCATTTTGGGGCCAGAGCATGCTTGGGTCTTAATTGTTTGTGAGCCGGCCACACTTGAAACCACGGTTTTGGAGAAAGGATGGATGGAGGCTCGTAGTAAATTGCCGGGAGAAAAATAGGTTACTCTCAAACCACCTATGGACATGCCCACAATCACATGGTCACATGAAGCTCATAGCCCAAGGTCATATCATGAAACATAGCTAGTGCTCGCTAGACAAAAATCGGGAAGCGCCTTTTTGGATAGGCACTTGGTCACCGTTGATGATCACATGTGGGAAGGGGCTTAGAAGCCAAAGAAGCCATAATTGACTAGATGTAACTGATAGAGAAGACAAAGAGTTTTGACTTCTAGAGAAGCTAAGGAATCTCATCATAAATCCCACCGATGATGAACACACTGAGTATAACCACCTGAGAATTTGAAGAGCTTCAGGGTGATCGCCAGAGGAATTGAAGAGTATCGAGGTAACTACTAGTGGGATAAAGACTCATCAAAGAGACAATTAACAGATGGTAAAGTGTCAAAAATAGTAACTTCCAGAGAAGCCAAAGAATCTTAGGATAATGACCCACTGATGAATAATAGTCTCTGAATGATCACTAGAGAGAATGAAGAGTTAGGTGCATGATCAGGCACAAAATTGGCATCATAAATATACGTAGAACAGAGAAGAGAGGGTTTCTCCTATTGAGTGTGATTTATGTGAGTAGAATCATGTTGTGTGAAGGAGATGAAACACACAAAAGAGGCATAGTGCATATAATGGAAATAAGACACAGAGCATAAAGAACAGAAGAAGCAAGGAACAAAAATGAATATCTAAGAGAGGAAGAGAAAGATGAGGTGCACATGCAGAGATATAGCAGAAGATCATAAAGCTCAAGAAGATGCGAGTAGGAAGGCACTGATGCAGGTAGAGAATAATAGTGTAGCAGAATAATGATGAGACTCGTAAGCCATTGATAAATACTGTATTACTGTGATAAACCTATGAGAAGAAAAGAGTTATTTTTCAGGGTTGTAGGAAGGTGCTAGTGAGGACTGTTGTCCTCAGAGTTTCAAGTGGGTGCTTGAACAAAGGGAGTTGTAGCTTCCATCTGGTTGCATCCAGAAAACTAGGGTGGTAGGGTGGTGCAAGGGAGAACTATTGTTCTCTGTTATATAAGTTGGTGCCTGTGTAACTGGAAGTTGGTGCTAGAACACTCAGGGATTTGGTTCTTCCTTCTAGTGGGTTCTAGAGAAACCAGAGAGTTGGTGCTTCCTTCTAGTGGGTGCTAGAGAAACCATAGAGTTGGTGCTCTCAACAAGTTGCTGCTTGTAAAAAAGAGGTGGTAGCCTCAAAGGGAGTTGGTGATCCTAAGAATGATAATGTACATAAAATAAATATTACTTATCATTTCAAGAAGAAGAGGTTTTTCCCTTTATGGGTTTCCTCAGGAAATATCTGTCTCTGTATATTTCATGTGTGTGATTGATGTTGAATAATCTATTGCTTACTTCCCTTCATTATTTCAATCGTCATTGAGTGTTCTGTAAAGAGTTTAAAATGGGCATAATTGTTTAAGCATAGTAACAACTGATTCACCCCCCCCTCTTAGTTGTCCAACAACTCCATACCCCTCCCACTGGCCATCACCCTGGTTATTGTTCAACTGTGTTCATTGTGGTTAAGCTCCAATTTTATAGCAGAGGAAGAACTGCTCGGCCAAGATCATGTTTTTAAGGATTTCATGGTTACATGTATGTATTTTCTCCATCCATGAACCCTCTCTGGTTGTGAAATAGATATTGGATCGGTGATGTATGGGTCGATGCTTTCCTTAAGTTTGGAAACTATGTAAAATTGTGATATTTTTCCGGAATGAATGGTTGGTGTGGTTTTATTGCGATAATGTTTGAAGTTATAGTTTCATTGATCATTATGAGTTTATAAGCCATGAAGGCTCTCTATCATCCTTGTTGGTCTGGGTTGAAGGGTTTTCATTCTGTCCAGATTGGTTGGTTGTCTCCATGCTTTCTTGTCACCATACCCAGTCGTTTGCTGTTATGGGGTTTGCTAGGTTTGAAACACTTTGTGTCACTATGTATCATTCACTTGGGTATGGGTTTGTTCATGTTACTAGTGTTTGTGTAGGGGTTTATGATAACCGTTATGACAAAGGGATTTATCAATAATGATTTCTATTTCTTAGCTCTGTTTTATCTCAACATTCTTCAGTTGATTGGGAAAACCACGAGGGTTACACCCAACTTGTTCTAAGTATTGTTATAGGTCCAAAATGAAGCCTTGCTCCTCTATTCATAATCTCCCCTATCACAAGAGTTGTCACCCTGTCTGTGAAGTTATTGGTGGTATACACTGTGTGTACACCGTTGGTCTCAGAGGTTCTCACTCGATGTTTGGGGGGTGGGGGTTGACTCTAGTCTCCCTGTGTTGGTTCACAGAGAAAACCCTTGACTTCTCAAGCCTAATTTTTGATAGAGGGAACCATTATGACTGGTCGGGTATACTGTTGATTTTTTTGAGTTGGTGGTGCATCATCGACATTATTCTATCATTGGCTCATCTCTATTGATTATGTTGACAATAGTTTCTTTTATTGGTTTTTAGTCACTACAATTGGTTATTATAACAACCAAATTGATAAGCTTGGCATGGTTAATTGGTTGATTGGAGAAATGATATTGCATGGTCACTATATTTTACATTACGATTATTGAATTATTAACCTAGCATTAGTTTTAATTGTTTAAGTCACAACAATTCTTCATGCGTAATGCGTGGGGTGCCTTCCTACAACATGTTAGGTTGAGTTGATGAATGTTGTGACTGTGGGTTTTAATTTCCATGGGTGTATTGCAATCATGGTAATTATGGCATGGCCATCCACTATATATGCTATGGATATTATTGATTGCTCCATCAGATATGGTCACAGGTTTTAAGAAAATATGGTTTTGTTGCAAATTTGATCAATTTATGAGATGATATCCAACTTACTATTTCTACCTCGTTATATTGATTGATAGCCCAACATTTTGGATTTTTTGGACCTGTACATTTACATAAATACTCTGCATTTTGTCGAATGGTCTGTGTATTCCAAGCATGGTATGAGTTAAAATGGTGGTCGTTGTCTATGTGTTTGAATGGCAAGTCAGGATCTTTGCAATTAAAATATTGATGGTTGTATTTGGATGTCCGTTATGTGCGTTGATGAATATCAGGCATCATAGTAGAGATATACACGAGATATGTGACAATATAACCTCATTACAATTTAATTATTAAATGAATTAAAGGACAGAATCATGCATGACTTTTGAGTCTGTATTTGATGATTTAAATAATTCGTGGGCAGTGGTTGATGAGTTGACACTGAACATAGTGGAAATAAGTGACTGTGTATTCATTTGGGAATTATTTTAAAATATTAAATGGACAATGAGAAGAAACATAACTCGTCTACAGGTTGTTGTGGGATGCATGTTGTCTTGTTTGGTGACACTGTGTTAAAAATCTGATTACAAATAGTGAGCAAGTCAATGCACAAAATTAATTGAATTATACAAAGAAGTTTTCATTTGATCACAATGATTATTTGGTTGGTGTTATTTCCTTTTACATAATGGTTTTATGGATTACTTAATTAATTTTATGAACAATATCTTCTCTCTTTCCCTACCATTATTTCGCTTTTTGCTAATTACAACCCCATAGTCTTCCCACATTCATTTTTCACTCCCTGTTCTAAAATTTAATTATAGTCAAGAATAATTCTATATTGAAGCAGTTTGAAATCATAGTTTCTTGGTTGGATCACTGTGATATTTTCTTTGGTTTGCATTACAGTTGATTGTTTGTTTTCTTTTAGAAGTATGCATGTTTCTTGTCCCCCTCATTTTATCATGTTTTACTCAATACAAACCCCTCTCATATCCCAAGACCTTTTGTTCACCCCTTGCTCATTGACAACAGTTAAACAATTTATATGGATTGGATTGCATGAGTCTGATATGTTGCCGAGCCAAAGTCTATTTCATATTTTTAAGGAGTTGTCATGTATGGTTGTAAAGGAACTATTTGTTAATCAATCATGCATGCAGGAATGAGATTTTTCAACCGAGGTAGCCATGGCAGAGGAAACCGAGGGAGAGGTAATTGGAACAGAGGCCTAAGAAGGCTAAGATTTTCCATACAATTTGATGTTGACTTGCAAGAGTTAGGCCAGTTGTTTCAGGCCAGATTTTTCAATTGGATTGGGCAAGGAGTGCTCCAACCTAGGCCTGAAAAGCCTCCCTTCCAAGCACCACAATCCCTTGGTATTCCTATGCCCCTCATGTCTCATTGCAACCCAAGGTTCCCAAAAATGATGGATGGAAAGAGATTGTCCACTCGACAATATCCCAACATCATGGATGGGGAAATTTATCCTTACCTGATCCCCCACCTAACAATCATATTGTCCAAGAAGCCCCTACCCACTCACTAGTGCAATCTTCCCATGCTAGAAAAATATTGAAAACTGAGGCCCACCATACCCCTGACAAAGGAAAATCCATTGTTTCCCCTTCCTCACCCTCCAATGGCTTTGATAAATCCGTGTCTTCCTGGATGCATTTGAGGGACAATTGTTCTCATGTGATCAACGAGATTAGGCCTAAAGGATCATCACAACCAAAGGCAAATTCATAGAAATCAAAGGGTGACAACAACAATCAAGGAAGGATTGCATATCAGAGTGGAAAATATGGTTTTTGAGTTTTATTTTATTATTGTTGATGACAGTTGACTTCAGAAGTTTTTTTGGACAACATGTTTTCTTTGGATATACGAGTAACATATTTTTGAAAATAATTTCAAATATCAATGAGATAAATTGTCAAATATGAATGTGTGAAGATGGGAGTCACAAGGAGGGGTGTTTTTTTTAACTAATTAGTTATGTTATGATTGTTAAGAACTAAAGGGAGTCACAAGGGGTCCCACCTACTAGTTATTATTTATTTATAATCCTTATTATGATTATTACTTTTCCCCCTAACTAAAACATTGGTTGAGTTTTTAGTTGACTGAACTAATGAGGTAGTTCAACTACTTCAACCAATTCTAATTTTCTCAAAGGAAAAAAGAAAGGGAGGAAAAAGAGGAGGATAGAAGGAGAAGCATACTAAGGTTTCTCTTTGAGTTTATGTTGAGATAGTTCAATTTTCATTCATTCCTTAATTGATCACAAGACTAATTATTTTTTATGATAGCAAGGTATTATTGTAGACAACAATATTCAGGGCTGAATTACATCATTCAGACACTTTTTTTTCTAGAGGTGTTGATCTATCTTTGATAGTCTGTGTAGACTTGTCTGTTTGTGAATTAGTTTTCATGACTAACAAAGGCTATTGTGCAGATTTGAGTGGGAAATAATCTGTGGCAAGATGGTCCAACTTTTAGAGTTCAATTTTGATTTTTTTTCAGAGGTCCTTTTGTATGTTTTATTGCAGACGTCTAAGTTTGACTTTGGTCCAAAACTTCTTCACGATTTTTTAAAAAGAGAATGACTCTTTGATGAATTGGAATGAACTAAAGGATTGCTTTATGTCTCATCTATCTTGATTATCATCTTGGTGTCTTTACTTTTGCCTCTACATTTATTTCAACAACTGTTATATTCAGAAAGTCATATTAATAATGAATTTTCTAGCAAGCTTTTATTTATAAAAAGACTAGCCTAAGCACTTGTAATCAATACTTGTGAGTTAGGATATTATTTTTGATGTTTATAAATATAGGGTGAAATTCCTGTCTATTTTTCTTTAGCCAAGTAAAATCTGAAAATGCTTGAGTAAGATAATTTCATATCTTTTCCTCAACACCTAAGAAGCTATATCTTTGTGGACGTAGCCTGGGACAGGGTGAACTATAGTAAAACCTGTTTACTTTCTGATGAGTGAATGCACGTTTACTTTCTATTAATTTTTGATCATATTTAATTCCTGATAATGATTGATTTACACATAATTGATAGCTAGATCTATTAGAGTGCACATATAAGCATATAGATGAGTGGATATTAATAATAATAGATTGAGTAATAATTTTAAGGGTTGAGAAATATTAGTTACAATCCCAGATCCCCACTCTTTCCTAGACTGCAAGCACCTGCGCATTGCAGTCACCCATAGGACTATCTCGGGTGAGACTACGCAGTACATTCTGTGTGCTGTGTTGCCTTCTGGTTTATCAGGAGGGCCGACTGTTTTAGAGGGTTTTGTTGGAAACCTGTTAAGATATAAACCTATGTCAACCAAGAAGTAGATAGAAAGAGTGATAACCAACATGGTTGAATATGAAAATATCCACTATGGTTCCATTTCTAGAATACATAGGCATAGCTTCAACCCACTTAGTAAATAAGTCAACAACCACAATGATGTAATTGTTTTCATTAGATGAGGTAGGCTTATAATTCATGATATCAATACCCCACTTTGTTAAGGGATTGAACACAACTAGAGGGTGTAATGGAGTAGGATGTGCATGCATATTTCAAGTAAAACTCTAATCAGGGTGACACTTTTGGACCACAATCACACAATCTTTAAAGATGGCGGGCCAAAAATATTTGGTACACAAAATCTTATAGGTTGTGGCTATACCAGAAACATGACTTACACATCTTCTAATGTGTCACTAGTGATGTGGTAACTCTTGGATTGGTGGCATATATGTTGATTCCCATCTTGGGATAACTGAGGGTTGAAATGTGGGGTTTGAATATATATCAAGGAATATCCATACTAGGGATTAGAAGAGTCAATGAAGAATTAATAATAATCAGGTAATGAATCATTAACCACTATTTCTTCACTAGCTCTTAGAAGCTCATATATCAATTCCCTGAAAGATAAAAATTTGTTGGATTTTGAGGTAACAAATTCCAAATCAAACTCTTGAGAGATGACAATCCATTTGGAATATCCGCCCCCCCCCAATTATTTGACGGGTCAAAATGTGTTTCATTGTGTTGGAGTATGATATGACAATAGTCTTTCTTAGAAGAATATAGTGCCTAAGTCATTATACAACATGAATAGCTTCCAAAGCCAACTTTTCCACATTTGAATAACACAATTTAAGGCCAATTAGACACTTAATAAGATAGTAAACTACATACTCCTTCTACAAACTATCCTCTTGGACAAGCACCATGCCAATAGTGGGCTCTGATGTTGTCAAATAAATAAAACATTCTTGATTGTAGTCTGAAGGATTTAATAGTGAAGATGACATCAAGGATTTATTCAAAACTTCAAATGAACATTGTGCTTGTTCATCCCACACAAAAGGTACACCCCTTTTCAGAAGATGCATTAATCCTTTTGTTATCTCGACATAAGTTATGATTAATCTTTGATTTTTTTTTACCTTCCCTTGCAAACTTTGAAGTTGAACAATATTATGTAGTGGAAACAATTGAACTATTTCCTCAAAATTCAATGGATCAACCATGATCCCAAACTTAGACATGATGAAACCCAACAATTATCTAGAAATCACATAAAAGATGCACTTATGTGGATTCAAATGGATATTGTAATACTAAAATTTGGTGAATATGACACGAAGATGACAATGATGATCAT
>JZKD02S1668096.1:83417-99377 GCA_000966675.3 Picea glauca
ATGGCCCCGGAAGTGAAAACCTGCTAAAAATAGTAAATTGCCAAAATGGCCAGAAAACTGTTTTGAGCCATTTGGAAAAGGTGGGTGGCCCCCGATATCCACCTGGATCATGAGGGATTTGGTGGGGTGACCTTCCTTTTCTTAGAGGGCTCCTCCTCCTCTCTAGGCAGAGTAACCTTGCCTTTGTTTTTCTCAACCTTTGTGCCACATAGTTCTTCACCATCACCTCCCTACGTAGGTGAGATTGAAGTAGTCTTCGTGGATGTACTATGGATATATTGAACTTCATCATCCTTCTTAGTCTTGCTCAGTCTAGGTGTATCCAGTATATCTTCAGGGTTTTCCATGTTAGATATTTCTGCGGGGTCCACTGGAATAAGGAGGTCCACTAACCATTCCTTGGTAATCTGCTCCAAGTATTCTTTTGTCAACTTGTAGTATGACTGAAGTTGTTGTTTGTGCTCATCTTCCCATGCTGTGATATAGGTGAAGTGGTGGTCTGCGCTGAATTTGATCAAAGGTCTAAACCTATGAAGTGTGTTTGGTGTAAGGCACATTATAGACTGGATTGCATTCTTTAATTGGTTGTAATGAGCATGGAAGTTGACATTGGATTTCCACTGCTTGTTCATGTCACTGGAGTACCACAACGTACAAAACTTCATGGCTAGTGGTTCAAAGGGTTTGATCTCCAAAAAAGTGGCACCTTCTGGTAGCTCCCGATGATGAAAGCGATGAGTATGAGAAACCAACTAAAGTGTAACTCATACCCTTTTTCTTGTGCTTCTCTGCAGTCAAGATCGAGTTTATTCACAAGGTAATTCACCCAATTCATTTGTATTCCCTCGGCGCACTTCTCTGCGAGGTCAACTACAAATCCAGTCACATGTGTGGGTTTCTTCTTGCGGACTAACTTCCCTATGATCATATGGCAATTGAGGTGGACTACTGCATTCTCTATGGAGGCTACCTTGTAGCCTCGCATTCCCTTCTCTACATTGCGATATGTGTCTTTTATTCGCTGGGCAAGAGCCTGATCTACAGTCTTTCCAGGGTAAAAGTCCTGCAGGTCAGGGCCTTGCATGCTTAGCCCTGTGATTCGATTGATCATAATTGGATCCATTGTGATGCGGCAATCCAACCATAAGTATCCTATATGGTAGAAGGACAACAACAATCTGACGCATGCATTCACTTCTTGATGCCTCCCAAAATGCAAAATCTTCATTACATTGAGGGTTGACTGTGCAAGGTTATGGGTCCATTGCCAAGGGACAATCTTCGGGTTCCTCCCTTTTGTGATAGTTAAGTACTTGTGCGAGGCTATCATATTGTAAAATTTGCGATCTCGAAGGTTAAAATCACTAAATTTCAGCGCTGTGAGCTTATCCTGGTCAACACGGACTGGGTGCACCCCTTTCGGGAGGTGCTCAGTGACCAAAGCATAGTCGAAGTCTCTGGGTACAGTGTCTTGATTCATTGTGCCACTTAGTGGTGGGATATATCTAGGAAAGATACTTGGGATCATCTTCACAGTGGCGAAGTCATTTCCGAGCTTAGATCATCTTTCCGAAGGCAACCAGGATGGTCCTGATCGAGCAGTGTAGGGGGAAGCTAGAAATTCTCCCAAGGATGATTCCTATACACCTGTAGACACTCCTGGATCTGACATGAATCTCTTAGTCATTAAGTCAATTAAAACTTCTTCAACTTCTTTCTCAACAACACTGAGCTCGTCTGACATACAAGCTTGGGTCAGCTAACTCAGGTGCGAAAAGAATTTAGGGACTAAAATGAATAATATGGGACAAGGCAATGATCTCAGGGTGAATTAATCTTAGGTTTCATGCTCAAATTCTCACTTAGCAAAAAGTATTCTCGGTGCGTGGCATGATGGACTAAGTAGGGAAACTTAGCAACGGTCTTCTTGCAACGGGTATAATCCTTGATTAACTCTTGTTCGACCCATTATGACGTTTTTCAATACTTGGACGACGAACCTTTATTTATTTCTTTTTCATTTGGAGTGGGATTCGAATGGATATATCAGCCCTAACGAATATATTTCTTTGTCATGGCGAAGTACTCTATGTCGTTGTTCTGATATCTCGACAAAGCTCAAATTCTGCAATTTTTCTTTCTGCGAAGTATCCTCTAGAACCTCTTGTAACCTTACAGTATTAGCCCTTTTCTTTCTTAACTTTCTAGCCTTCTTCCCAATGAACTTTGTCTCTATAATTCTTTTACCATTCTGATGCTTACCTTCTGTGGTCTTAGTTGTTTCACGCTGTTGAAATTCTTTCCTAGGGCTTCAGGGTAATACTTCTTCTGTATCGAAAATATTTAACTCAATCTTCTGTGGATCCTCTATTGTTCTCTTAGCCTCGACATCAGGGTTGCTAGTATTAAATATCTGTGACTGATTCTTCTATTCTTCAATCAAGTGTGTGACCCTTCTAGTCATAAAGTCTTTTAACTCTTGCTTCTTCTGCTCCAAAACTTCTTCTTTCTCTTTTCATCTGGCTTGTTCTATATCAATCCAAGGTTTTCCCATGAGCATGGTAAACGAGGCACTATCTTCAATAAATTTAATAATTTCAAAGTCTTCCTCTGTCGAAGTTCCATTGAAAGTCATAGGTATCTGAGCGAGCCTTCCACATAGGTTTACTATCTTTCCTATGAATAAACTTGTTCCTCCTAGGGAAGGGATCAAGGTAGGATTTCCTATAGCTTCCCAAGTTCTTTTTGGCATAATGTTCACTTGTGTTTCTTCATCAAGAATACAGTCAATGTCAAAGTCCCCTATTCTTGCTTCAACTTGCTCCTTTTCTTTGAAGATCTCTGGTAATCAGACATCTTTATGTTCCTTCAAGGTTTCTTTTATCTGTATTAATGTTTTCTCTGATTCTTGTTGGGTTTCTGCCTTTTCTGGATCTTCCTTTTGGTCTTCTTGATTCAGATTCAGCCTTTCCAACTTAGTGATCATTCTAGGGAAATCCAATATGTCGTGGTCCAAAGCTTTGCAACAGAGACAACTAGGTTTTCTCCCAGGGCATTCTTTAGCAAGATGTTCTGGTCTTCTACAATTGTAACAAAGAGTTAATCCTCTCTTTCTCTTCAATGATCCCCAACTCTTCTTGTACTGTGCACTAGGATCATAGTGGCTAGCCTGCAAAAATTTCTTTCTAGGATCCTGCATCCACTTGTTAGTCTAGACATTCTTTCTATACATAGGTATAACATATCTATTATTATATTTATCATATCTATTCATATCAAACTTCCTTTCATTTATTAATGCCCTAGTTTTTAAGCCAGGACAAAATCTATCAAACATACCTAGATCCATGCTCTAGAAACAAAAAAATTCACTTATCTTACTTCTACAGAGAAAAAATATTCCATATCTAAGAACTTTTGACTATTATTACCTTTATTAGAGAACAAAGCTTACATATTTTACCTCTTTTCTGTAGATCTAACTTCTTTCTTTCATAAATTTACACTTTTACTTTTCTTAGAGCACAGAGAATTCAGATCTCACTTCTTTTCTTTGGATTTGATCTTCCTTTCTTTAGATCTGACCTTATTCCTGTCACAAAGCTTCATGGGTCGAGTAAAAAGCTGCACACTAGGGCGACAGATCTACGCACAGAGATTCCTTTTGCACAAAATTTCTTCTTCCTCAGTTCCTAGTAATCATAGTTTCAAGTCCCGACAATAGAACCATTTGTTGGCATAGGGGTAGAGCCAGGGTTCAACGCTTCAACAAAGAACCAACAAAACCCTAACTACTGGCCCTTTCGAAAACACCTGCGAAGCAGATGAAGTCTCACTCAAGGTAGAGGTAGAAGTGGTTGCAAGACTCAGGTGTTTGCAACCTTAGCTGGGACACAGATCTATGATTCTTACTCTTAGCAAGTACTTTAGCAAAGATTGTTCATCAGTATTTAAACCTCAAGGCACTCGATAGATGGCACAGAGCACCACAACATTCACCTGGATCTAGGTTAAGTTAGCACTTAGCAACAACAAAATAGGTTTAACACTCAACACTTTCATATATGTCATATCTACACCCATACATCTAAGAAGCACAAAGCAAAGTGAATCTATCTAAGATTATCATAGCAAATCACATAGTATAATCATATCAAAGCATAACACATGGAAAGAAACCAACACATTAGGTCGAAGCACCAATCATAACACATAGATTTACCGTGGTTCACCCCCACCCTAGGGCTATGTCCACAAAGTCTTATTCTCCTTTATTAGCTTTGGTCAATCAGGTTACAACATAGAGCTCATACTTGTACTCTGCATAGGATAGGAGATCTACATGCACCTCGCCAAATCCTCCTTCCCCGGGTAGATCTAGCACAGAGCCTTCTTACAATCCATGCACTCAACACTTACAACACTTGCACTTAGCTCTAGCTCCAATTGAATCAAATTCCAAAGGATTAGGTACTACCCAAGCATCTTGTTGAATACCCTATGATTCAATAAAATCCCAAGAGATCATATAGATTGGATCCATTTTGAAAGAAGTGAATGGTGGAGGTAGGGTAAATGTACCCATCAATGATGAATCCTTGAACATGCCCACACCATTGCTATCATAACCACTCATGGAACCACTGATGAATGGAATGTTCATATCATGTTATTCCTGGAATTAAGCGTACAATAGGCCAACTAATCAATAGTAACTACTTTCCCTTCATGAGGAAAGTAGAGGATCCTAAAGGTCGAGGAAATTATAGCCATCAGGCTCTCATTATATAAATTTTATATTTTAGACGAGACACTCCATGGACTCTTTGGAGTTTTCATGGTGTTATGTTAGGATCTCATTTTAAAATACCACAATTTTAACCAAATATCATAACAAATAATGTATAATGATTTTTCACATCTCACCTAGCTATAAATAAACTTTAGAACCTCAATTCATCTACTATGATACACTAAACAAAATAGAAACATGGGTATAACATGGTTATGCATTCATTCTATTGTAGTAACCCTTATTGTTACCTTAGGTTTCTAAAATTTGAGAGTGTTGGTCCTTGACCAAGTTTTGAGGATTCTTGGTCATGTTTGACTGGATTTTGGGACTTCGACAGGCTGTCGAAGGTAGAGCGCAAGACGAAGTGGATATCGCAGAATCTAAACCCCTTTTAGGGTCCTTTTTGGGATTTGGGATTATGTAACGGGTATGGGAATATCAACCCATGATTTTACCCATGCTTAGGCCTATTTTGTATGTATAAATACAAAGATAGACAATGTAAGAAGTAGTTGTTGCAAGTGGCGAAGTGCTAGAATTGGATCTATGTTATCAAGAGTTGTAAGTTCTTTGGTGCATACTATGTGAGACTTGCAGAGCTAAGTGAAAGTCATTGTAAGAGGCTGCGTTCTTAGATCTACTCAAGGAAGGAGGATCTAGCGAGCTGCACAGATCTCTTGTCCTCTATGGAGTAAGGTTTTTGAGGCTCTCTGCATGTAACCTATTGAAGAAGCTAATAAAGAAGACGCAGAGTTGGTGGACGTAGCCACAGGGTGGGGGTGAACCACGTACATGTTGTGTTGCTCTACTTTTTGCAATGTGTTGATGTGCTTATATGTTAATGTGCTTAGTGATTTAATATAGATGAATGATTTGTCGATGCTTATTGCTTAATAATATGGATGGATGTTATATTTGACTGATATACATGTGCTTAGTGATGAATCTATTAAGATCTGATTTATTTTGTCATGCTAAGTGATGTTATATGCTAGATCTAGTTGAATATTGCACTGTGCTATAATTAGGGTTTAACTGTGTTGTAACTGAGAATTGAATATTGATAAATATAACTGTTGAGTTCTCTGTTAAGTGATCATAATCACAGATCTGTGTCCTAGCTAATATTGCAAACATTGGAGTCCTACAACCACCCCTACCTCTTCCTCAGGTGAGACTTCATTTGCTTCGTAGGTGTTGTCGAAAGGGCCGGTAGTTATGGTTTTTTTGGTGCGTTATTGTAGCGTTGAACCATGGGTTTTCCCCTGCACCAACAAATGGTTTTGTTGATGGGACCTGAAACTGTGATTGCTGGGAACTGAGGAAGAAGAAGATTTGTGAAAATACCTGACCTGAAATTGTGAAATCTCTATGCATAGATCTATCTCTCTAGTGCATAGTATTCTACTTGATTTGTGAAGCTCTGTGCTAAAGAAAGAAGTCCAATCTGAAGAAAAGAGGTAAGATCTGAACACTTTGTGCTCTGATAAAGGTAAGAATAGTGAAAAGTTTTAAGATCTGGGAGATTTGTGCTCTGTTGAAGATAAGATTAGTGGAAATTTTTGTTTCTAAAGTATGGATCTAGGTATGTTCGATAAGATTTATCCTAGCTTGAAAACTAGGGCATTGATAGAAGAAAGAGGATTTTATATGAATAGATCCGATAAGAATAGTTAAAGATATGTTATACCTATGCATAAAGAAAATGTTTGGACTAACAAATGGATGCAGGATCCTAGAAATAATTTTTTGCAAGTTATCTACCATGATTCTAGAGTGTAGTACAAGAGAGGATGGGGATCATTTAAAAGAAAGAGAGGATTAACCCTTTGTTACAGTTGCAGAAGATTGAGACATTTGGGTAAGGAATGCCCTGGAAAGAGACCTAGTTGCCTCTGTTGTAAAGCTCTGGACCATGAAGTATTGGATTTCCCTAGAATGATTGCCAAGGTTGAAAGAATGAATATGAACCAAGAAAACCCTATGGCAGATCCAGAAACTGAGATTATGACAGAACCCTAGAAAGGATCAGAAAAAGTATTACTACATATGCAAGAAACCTTGAATGATCACTGACATGTCAGTTTATCAGAGGTCCTTAAAGAAAAATAGTACATTGAATCAAGAATAAGAGACTTCAACATTGACTGTGTTCTGGATGAGGAAACACAGGTGAATATCATGACCGAAAGAACTTGGGAAATTCTGGGAAAGCTTGCTATGATTCCTTCATTAGGATAAATAAGATTATTTAGAGGAAAGCTGATAACTCTATGTGGAAGACTTACCAGAATATGTATGAGTGCTCATGGAAATTTGACAGAGGAATAATTTGAAGTTGTTAAATTTATTGAGAACAATGATCCATTTGCTATGTTATTAGGAAAACCGTGGATTGGAAAAGATCAGGCCAAAAGGAAAGAAGAAGAAGTATTAGAACAAAAGAAGAAAGAGTTAAAAGATTTCATGACTAGGAGGATTGCACATTTTATTGAATAACATGAGAACCAGGCAAAGCTATTTCCAACCAGACATTTAGGTGTCGAAGTTGGAAGAACATTAGAAGACCCACAAAAGACTGAAGTACCTATTCTAGGTACAGATGAAGTATTACCCTTGATTTCTAGAAAAGAACCTCAACAACACAAAGTTACTCTACCGAAAGAAGATAAGAATCAGAATGGAAAAAGGAATTCCGAGACGAAGCTCATTGGAAAGAAGGCTAGAAAACTAAGTGAAAAGAGAGCCAAGATTGAAAATTTATAGAAGGTTCCCGAGGGAACTTCGCAGAAGGAAAAAATTCAAAATTGGAGCTTTGCTGGAATATCAAAACATCGTCACATGGAACTTCGCCATGGCAGTATAGCCGTTAGAGACAGTATGACCGTTCGATCGACGGCCCAAACAGGTAGAAAGGAATTTATGGTCAGAAATTTTGCTGCCATACTATTGGACTACACCACAATAGACATAACTGAGTTAATGAAGGCTTCTCACCCATTGCAAGAGATTCATCACTGAGTTATCTATTTATCCCATCATGCCGCGCAAAGAGAACACTTTTTCCAATCGTGACTATCAAAGATTGCAACATAGTTGATTTCACACAGTGATCACCATGTTAGTTCCATCTATACCGTTGCATTGAACAATTACTCTTCGAACCCGAGACATTCCACTATGAGCGCGCATGTCGGACGAGCTTTGCCTTGCAGAAGAAAATTGTTGAAAAAGTTCTTATTGATATAATGACTGAAAGGGTAATGTATGAAAGAATGATGTCTGCAAGTATTCAAGCATCATTGATGAGAGGACTGCAAGCCTCTCCATTGACTCCTCGCGGAGCCAGATCATCCCGACCATTAGCAGAAAAGAGAACCAAACATAGATATGACCTAGCTAATGTGAAGTTGATCCTGTCTATATTGCCAGATTACATCCCACCTCTGGCTGGGGTAGTGAGTCGAGATAGCATGCCAAGATAATTAAAGTACACCATGGTTATTGCGTACCTCCCGAAGGGGATACACGCAGTTCATGCACAACAAGATAAGATCACAACGTTAAAGTTTAGTGACTTCAACCTCGGAGATCACAAAAACTATAGTATGATTTCCCCATATAAGTACCCGACTAAGATGAAGGGGAAGCACTCAAAGATAATCCCTCAGCCGTGGATGATGAACCTTGCACAGTCCACTCTGTTAATTTCCATGAAGATCCCACACTTCGGAAGGCACAAGGAAGTCAATGATAATGTCAATTTATTTCTTTCATGTTACCATGGTGGCTACCTATGGCTAGACCACTGGATTACAGTTGACCCGACATTGTTCCATAGGATCATGAGATTAAGTATGCAAGGAACCGATCCACATGATTTCTATCCAGGAAGAGACACGGATCACACACTAGCACATAAAATCAAGGATACATTTGGCGATTTTGAAAAGGGAACACGAGGCTACAAGGTAGCCTCCATCCAGAATGGCGTAGTGCACCTCGCCTGTTGGTTAATTGTAGGAAAGTTAGTAGGGAAGAACAGACCTATGTAGGTCACAAGATTTGTTGTTGACCTCGCGGGAAAGTGTGTAGAAGGTTTACAGATGAACTGGGTGAAGTACCTAGTGAATCAACTGGAGCTAGACTACCGCAAAGCCTAGGATCAGGGATACGAGTTCCATTTCAGCTGGCTCCCGATCCTTATCACCTTTGTTGCCTAGGAGATGTCGGAAGGTGCGACCTTCCCGAATATTGAACCATTCAAACCACTTGCTGCGAAGTTCGCTACACTATGGTAATCGAGCGACATGAACAAACAATGGCAGTCAAATGCTGTTTTTCATACATACTACCTTTAGTTAAAGAGAGCCATAGAAGCAGAACCTTGCATGAATCCGAACACCTTACAGAGATTCCAACCTTTGATGAAGTTCTACACAGATCGACACTTCATCTACCTTACAATGTGAGCCGATGAACATAAGGAGCAACTGCAGTCGTACTACAAGATCATGGAAGAGGATCTTGAGGAGATCACTAAGGAATGGTCAACAAACCTCCTTATTCTAGTAGACTTTGCAGAGATGTCCGACCTTGAAAACCCAGAATTCGTGCATTATACACTTGGATCCAGTAAAACGAAGCAGACCGAAGAAGTATAAGAATTAAGAAGTGCCTCAAGAAAGGATTCTTTAGTATCACTTGACCGAGGGGGTGATGATGAAGTATAAGAAATAAATGGTACAGGAGATGAATAGAATCAAGGTGAAGTAACACCACCGAGAGATGAGACCGATCCCCTGAATAAGAGGAAGGTTTCTCCCCCAAAACCTTCTTCCCGGAAGAAATCGAGAGCCACCGTGACCAGGATGAAGACTGTGCTTACTATTGATGACTTTGACTTCATCATAGAAACCCTCAATGATGCTTCGCTGGAAATCATGGAAAAATAAGAAGCTAAGAAGGAGGAAATGTATGATAGACTTAAGGTCAAGTTTCGAGGGGTACAACAGGTCCTTCAGTCCAGCCGCGCAGTGTCCATTGCACCGCTGTCATCAGGAGAAACATAATTGGGGGATGAGTCATCCCAACTCCGTCGATTAGCTAATGCGGTCGACGCTCGTCTTTGTTGTGCACAAGAAGAAGTATAAAAAGCCACCCAGACCTTGAATCAAGTACAAGATGACATTATAGAACAACGCAAAATTGTAGAACTGGAGAAGGTTTCTCTCCAGACCAAGTTTGAAGTGGAGAAATCACAGATGCAACAAGAGAAAGAACAGTTGCTCATATAGCATCTTGAAGTAAAAGAAGCAATAAACAGAGACCTCAAATCTATGACAGGCTTAGATATACAGACTGAAGACTGAGTCACGCATCAAGTAGAGCATATTGTAGAAGCTATCCAACAACTACAACAATAAATAACATATTTAGAGCTCTACACTGTACCTGACACCCCGCATGATGTAAGGGATCAAAGGGAAGCAATTTCCCGAAGCGCAGTTGAAAGAATAAAATTCCTTTCCTTGGAATGCAAGGAACTGAGTGATCATAGTGCTCAAACGTATGAACAACTCACTGAGGATCTAGAATTGAAGGCACTGGAGTCACATCTCTAGGAAGTGAAGTATCAAGCCAAAACAATACAAGCACAATTGAAGCCCCTATCAGCTGTGGAATGAATGAAGCGATCCCAAGAGCAATGAACTGCCCAAAAATAGTTCCATACTATTCAGAGCAGAGTTATGTAAGTAACTCAGAGGTTCCAACCTGTACAAGACAAGGCTTACCATCTATTCACATAAATCGAAGGCCAAGGAGCGAAGCTGAAGCAAGTTGTCACTGCAGCTGAATAGTGCCTTGAAGGACCTACCAATGAAGCAGTCATACAAGAGTTCACTGAACAGGAGGCCATAGCACAACAAAAATTCTAAGCATCTCGAACCAAGCTTGAGGATTTTGACGCAAGAATAGTCATATCAGAGTGACTCGGGGTGAGTCATAGGTGAGTGTTGGGTGCCTGTTGGCCCTTGACCAAGTTTTGAGGATTCTTGGTCATGTTTGACTGGATATTGGGATTTCTACAGGATGTCGAAGGTGGAGTGCAAGACAAAGTGGAGATTGCAGGATCTCAGCCCCTTTTTGGGATTTGGGATTATGTAACGAGTATGGGAATATCAACCCATGGGTTTACCCATGCTTAGGCCTATTTTGTATGTATAAATAGAAAGCTAGGCAATGTAAGAAGTAGTTGCAAGTGTCTAAGTGCTAGAATTGGATCTATGTGATCAAGATTTGTAATTTCTTGGTACATACTGTGTGAGATTTGCAGAGCTAAGTGAAAGTCATTGTAAGAGGCTATGTGCTTAGATCTACTCAGGGAAGGAGGATCTAGCGAGTTGTGCAGATCTCTTTTCCTTTGTGGAGTAAGGTTTTTGAGGCTCTATGCATGTAACCTATTGAAGAAGCTAATAAATAAGATGAAGAGTTGGTGGATGTAGCCCCAGGTTGGGGGCGAACCACGTACATGCTGTGTTACTTTGCTTTGTGCAATGTGTTGATGTGCTTATATGTTAATGTGCTTAGTGCTTTAATATAGATGAATGATCTATCGATGCTTAGTGCTTAATAATATGGATGGATGTTATATCTGAATGATATACATGTTCTTAGTGTTGAATCTGTTAATATCTGATCTGTTTCTTCATGCTAAGTGTTGTTAGATGCTAGATCTGGTTGAATAATGCACTGTGCTATAATTAGGGTTTAACTGTGCTGTAACTAAGAACTAAATATTGATAAATATAACTACTGAGTGCTTTGTTAAGTGATCAGAATCATAGATCTGTGTCCCAGCTAAGGTTGCAGACACTGGAGTCCTGCAACCACCCTTGCCTCTACCTTGGTGAGACTTCATCCGCTTCACAGGTGTTGCCGAAAGGGCCGATAGTTAGGGATTTGTTGGTGCACTGTTATAGTGTTGAACCCTGGGTCTGCCCCTATGCCAATAGAGAGGGATTTAGGCTACTAAATAATATTTCACATGTATATGTTTCATCCTATAAGTCATATCCACAATCATGCCATTCAATCTCCATGAACTACCTCCTACTTATGCCACCTCAACTATAAATCTTCTTCTGATTCCCTATATAAGAAACAAAGTATTTTGTTGGCCTAAAACGTTTGTTTGGTTGAAATATTAGTGCATGATAACTCCATGAATTAATACTTAACGCACACTTGAGAGAAATATGACTTGTTTTTGGGCCAATAACCAACATTAAGAAAGTACATGAAGATGAAGGAGAAGCACGTTTCTATGAGGACATTAAAGTCACAATCACTCACATCGAGGTAATCCCATTGAATTCAAGAGTTTGAATTTAATTTCCTTGAATGGTTTCTCAATGATTATGAATGCATTAAGTCACGCACCTCATGCTTTAGTGAGGTTTTATATGAATGATTTATTGAGGCATTTGGCTAGGTATTCTTTCATAAAAGTTTCCCTCACTTGGTAGCATAAGTCATTTCTCATTGATGAAAAACACTTGTATCTGCTTATTCATTTGTATTTCAAGATAGTTGTTTTTTGACCCAAAAATTCATACAAGTGGAGTCTAACATAATGAAGTCATGATGTAGGATTTGCTACAGATTCATCAAGGTGTCATAGATATTCTAAAGGTGATATCACAAGATCAATGAAATGGGTAGTGGAATTTTTTGATAGAGGAAGTCATTATATTGTGATATAAACACACACCAAAAATATAAAATACCCATATCATATTCTAAAAAAAATAGGATATTTATTGGACCAACAACATTTTGACTTAATGAAATTGCTAGAAAACAGAGTTGCGACAATCAATTTTTGGTAGACCAAATGGATATATATTTCAAACATAATTATATGGTATATTATCATACGAATATAGTTTACAACCTAACCTGAATTAGTTCATTTAGATATCATATGAGAAATTTATGTTGTAAATACTAACTGCCTATCCTAAATTTGCACTGTTAAAAATCTATTTCTTATGTTGTTCATTGGTGTATTTGACCCATCAATTATTTATGTTTGAAAAACCTATTTATATTGGATATAACTAAATAAATCTAATTTTGTATAAAATTGGAATCAAGTGAATCCATCATCAAGTGAAAACATTGTACCCAAACCGGGACTGTTGGTCTAGGCTAGAAACCAAAATCAACTTTGTCATACATGATGTTCCTCAACACATTTGACACATCATTTCAAATCACTTTAAAAAATTGTTTCTACTAGATATATCCATATTAATATACTTTAATTTGTCTTTTGAATCACTCCAAAAAGACGTCAAACAAAAAATTCATCATTAAAACATTATTGGGTAGTCTAGGTTGGCCACCATTCCTCAACAATAAAAATATGAAAATTATTTTTATATTTGTTTAATATGCACTATTTTCAATTTGTATGATATTTATTGGAACAATAAAGTCCTTAAACTTCTCTTCTTCCATGATCTCACCTTCTATTGCAAATAAGTGCCAATTTTTTTGCAGATCAAAGAAGGATCATGGAGGAGTGATTTTTGAAGACCAATATTTTTGAAAAGGGAATGTCACCATGATGTCAAAATGAAAGAAAATACAATATCAAGTGATGATGAGTCCTTGAATGAGACATGCTCAAAGTATAAGTTCCTAAGAGCTTTCCATATAAGTGTTCCTATTGTTTACCAAAAACAACAACAATCCTTTTCATAAAAGTTGTGGATGGATAAAGAACAAGACAAATGAAGAATTGTTTAAAGATCAATTGAAGACTAGTGCCAAATCAACAATACCATTTTTTCCCAAGAACCATTCAGGAATACCTAAATCACCATGGTATTCCCATGCATTTTCTTCTTCCCAGATAATTGTTTGTTGAGGTTCATGAAGTTTCATTTTCTTATGTGGTTGACAAAGAAGGCACCAAGTTTTCATAGCTTCATTAGAGCATAATTCATTTAACCACTCCTACCAAATCATAAGGTCAACCTACTTATTTCCTCCACAAAAAAAGTATTCATTATATCCTTCTCAATCCACCCCGAACACACCCAATAAATTAACTTGGCATGCTTACAATGCTGAGCTACCTAGCTATTCTACTTCTTTGATTGGAAAAAAAAGAGAATAATTCTAGTAGTGAAAACTTGTTTCCGGTGCTACTAGACCTTTTGGTACTATAAAATCAAATCATGGCTGGTATTACTCGGTTCAAAATAAAAATAAAAAGAATCCAATTTGAAAATCTTTATGAGCCATAGATGGACAAACCTTGTATGAAAACCAACTTGTTCACCGGTAAGGTCTAGAAAAAAATTGAAAAAGAAAAAGGAAAAAAGGGATTCTTTAAAATTTTTGTACTTGGTTCCAAGTATTTCAATTTTATACACCTAAAAATTTCATTCTCTTAAGTAATCTACTACAAGAATATACTTCTGTAATCTTCTTCTTCGACACGAATAAGAGTTTGGTACAAAATTTGTTTTTCTACAGATCTTTGTTACAACTCTGTTATCAAGATTTGTAGATGAATATCATACTCTGGAAAGTGGTCAACATGAGGACATCATGCAAAAATTAGCTCTTATTTTAGTTGACTAATATTTCACTAAGATAATTTTTGGGTCTTCAACTTCTTGAGTATTATTTCAGGCTCAACATTGACAAAAATTCCAGGGTAACACTTAAACTTCTCTCTGAATTTTAATGTAAGATTTAAAATGTCTTGAATTCAATCCAAATATACTTGTTATTCACACAAGCCATTATAATAATACTATATTTATTCTATCCATTTTTGAGTTCATATATGATAGAAGAATATAATGATTCTCATATCCATATTCTCAAAACTACAAGTTGAATGGCATACATACTTTGATCCATATCATATTTCTCTTCAAAACCTTGCAATATAATCATGTAAAATTGATGTGTGATTACATTTGCAAATGCTTCCATTACTCTATCATGAGTGTAATCCTTTGATCTATCAGATCAATAATATGAATTTCCATACAAATCTATTCTTCCTTGCATTATGATTTGCAATATATATTCTCCTTGTTGGTATAAATCATTTTCTTCTCACACCCTTCCTACACTTCAATTAAGATATACTATAGAATGACTTTAGAATTGCTTAAAGAATTCAATGGAAAACAAGAAAAATTCAACGAGTCATAACATAAGACAAAAATTAGGGAAACTTTGAAATGAAATCAAGTTGAGGAGATATCACATCAAACACCAGAAACATATTTTTGAGCTTGTTGTACAAGAAGGGAATAATAATTTTTTTTTTTGTCTTGTGTTAAGGGAAGTGGTTTGAATTAATGACTTAGAAACAATAAAAGAATTCTTGGAAACTTTAGTGAAGGGATCTAAAAATAAAAGACAAAACAACTCGTTTCTATTGTATCTCTTTATGAAGGAACTTATGCTCCTATTGTCCTCATAGATATGTTGGTTAAAAATTGTGTGGAATCTCATTTATTTACAACTTTTATGGTCATAGACAACACATTCAATCACATTAATAAGTTTCAATAAAGAGAGATGCACGTTCATAATGTTTCTGTGCACACATGAGAGAGCTCAAAAGGTTAAAGAAACCACTAAGGTAATCAAGGTTGTTGCCAAATTTATATTGGATTGTAGAGATCATTTTTGATACTATAGAAAACAATAATAATCAACACCATTGAGTAAGGGCACACTCAATGTTATTGTTGCTACCATTTCCATTTTCTTTTATTTATGTGTATTAGTTTTACTTATTTTACCTATCGATCTCAGTTTTTGTCTTTTTTTTGTTTTGTTTCATTTACAAACTGTGGTCAACATATGTATGGTAGAATTGGATTCCATACCTATTGAAATTGAGCAATGTTGCTATGATACTAATGTGGTCACTTATTTTATACAATCATTTCAATTGCAACACATGGAATAGCCACATAACAACATGAATTACAAGTCACTCATGCATAGTGATACAAATATTGTAATTAATATTTCAATTAGACTTAGGCTGGAGGTCTCCTAAAATAGTTTTATGATTTTTTTATTTGAAGCTTCATTTTTCTTTGTAAATAGAATATAAT
>JZKD02S1668107.1:0-17469 GCA_000966675.3 Picea glauca
AAGCCAGGGATTCATTATCCAACTTCAACCAAAGATCCTCATCCACATGCCCAACAAATTAAGCACAACACTTCACATGAAAGAAGGATTAACATACCTCATGGTGACGCTGGCTTACCATTTCTCATACATTGGGTTGCTTGGATGTGATGAGCCTTGGTTGATCTCTAGTTGTAAAGGTAAATGAGGGGGGTTGCTGGGTTTCCATCTGTGGACATGCTGATCATCATCATGGTTAGGATCATTGTCTCCATCGTGGGCCACGAGACATGATCTCTTCTAGTTACCGCTAGAAAAGGGGGGGCGGTAACAATGCTCATTGCATTGAATGAATTTTCCACATCATGGAAACCCTTTGTTTAAGGTATATGTGCTAGTGAGAGGTTGCCCATTATTGAGAAGCTTTGGGATGACTTTGTGTAGGAAGAAACGAGGATAGAGACTAGTTTAGGCAAGGAGATTCAAGTAGAAGAACTCACCCTCATTGGGAGGATGACGGAGGGAGGCAAGAAAGGAGTATTCAAGAAGGGTAAGAAAGATGAGTCAAATTCTTCGAACCTAAGTAAGAAGGATTTAAGTCATGTGAAATGTTTTAGGGGTCAAACATAAAGGACACAATGTCGACCGATGCCTAGAGAAGAAGAAAGGGAAGGCCAAGCAATCTCAAAAAGAGATCGCATGGAGTGCATAGACTATAGTTGGATTGGACGTGTTAGAGTCCAAGCTTGAGATCGCCTTCTTTATAGTCTCTTGTCTTTCAACCAATGTTGTGTCTAGTGTTTGATGGTATGTGGACAATGGTGCTTCGAAACATATGACTTATGACACAAAGATCTTTAGTAGGTTTTAATAGCGAAAGGGAGGAATGTGCACGAAGTTGGGTAATGATGCCACTTATCCCGCAAAGGGACCAATATCCATCTCTTTTTGGATGCCTTTAAGTGATGTTCTTTAGTTGAAACTTTAATGATGTTTTGTTTGTTGTTGGTTTGATGAAGAATCATCCTGTAGTTTCTTGCATGATAGATTTACATTGTGTGGTTGAGTTTGATGCTCAAAAGGTCATCATTAGGGATCTAAGCCATGTTGTGGCCAAAGGGGTTTGAGTTGGTGGTCTTGATAGATTGCAAGCAAATCTAGTGAAGCATGGTGCTCTAGTGCATAATAGTGATAAGTTGTGTGAGCTTTGGCATAGGTACTTTGGTCACTTACTATGGAGCGCTTTCTCTCTTAAAGAACACGGTGCATGTTGGACTTCAAGATTGAGAAAAGAGTATGCAAGGGATGTGTGCCTAGCAAGCATGCCAAGGATGCTTTTCCAAGCAGCGAGCAAAGATTTAGAGGGATTCTCGAGTTGATACATTTGGATGAATGTGAACCTATTCTTCATCTTCTTTGAAATATTATCTATATTATGTTACTTTCATTGATGATTCCCCATGCAAGACTTGGATCTATTTTATGGAGACTAAGGATTAAGTGTGCAGTAAGTTCACAGAGTCCAAGGCCTTGGTTGAAAATCAGACGGGGAAAAAGATCAAAGTGCTTTGTTTAGATAATGGAGGCAAGTATACTTCCAAGAAGTTTGATTCTTTTTGCAAGGATGCAAAGATTAAGAGGGAGTTGACAGTGCCCTACAATCTGTAGCAGAATGGGGTTGTAGAGAGGAAGAACAAATCCATTTTTGAGGGTGATAAGGTCATGGAGATTCCTAAGGCCAATATACATGACGTGGATTTTCCCATGTGTCTTTGGGCAGATGTGTGCAATACAATAGTGTATATTTTGAACATATGTTCTAATAGAATCTTGAAGGACAAGACACATCGGAGGAGGCATTTACTGGTGAGAAACTTGAGGGATCACATTTTTGTGTCTTTGGTAGTTTTGTTTATATTCATAATCCTGATGAGTAAAGGACTAAGTTGTAACCCACGAGTATCAAGGGTATTTTTGTTGCATATAGTGAGACATCCAAGGCTTACTTGATCTATTTCATGTTGAGAAATATAGCTCAGACATGAACTTCTGCACAGGTTTAGTGTGAACATGCTAGAAGTAGTTTGAGTTATTTTTCGAAAAGTAATTCTATTTTGTAATTCACTTTAATGAAAAAAGTGAAAAGTCTTATATTTAGCTGTTGAGACTAATAAAGTGTATTTCGTGCATTTATGAATTAGACTAGGATTAATCTCAAAAATAGATCAGGGTTTCAGCTAAAAGTATAAAAGACAGGTCAAGATAGAGGGTTTAGACACAATTGAACAATTGAGTAGGTTGAGAGAGAGAGAGAGAGAGAGCAGGGATTCAAGAAAGAGGTGAATTTGGATAGCAGGAAGAGGTCGTACAATACAGATTTGTATAGTTGTATGGATTTGCACAGTTCCATACAGTTGCACGATCATGTTCCTAATGGCATACAAACATACTATATAGTGGTTCAGACAGGCCGTACAATGGTACAGATAGAGCCATATAGGTTGTATAGCCATACAACAGGCGGTGCATTCTCAGTATGCCTTACAACTCAATTTAGGGTGATTTGTTGACCGTGCAACTGCTGGTTTTTAGTAGACTTTGGAGGTTTCTTTCTAAGTTTTTCGAAGGAATGAAAAGATGATTTAAAGGAGAAATTACCTGTGTGTAACGTACTCCAGTCTTGGGTATCTCTGAAAATTCGTTTTCCTGGCCAATTTCAAATTTTCTGATACCATACTTATGAATAAAGAACATGATAATCGTACATGCCATTAACAAGAAACATGCATGACTATAAAAGAAAACATAACAAGCCATGCACAACAATTAACAATAGTAGAGCATGTCACAAACTTATCATAGAGATAATTAAATACACAACAAAAATAAATATCAACACAAAGAAACCATGACAAAGAACTTATCTTTCAAATATTCAATCCACCAACTGGCTGCAGATGTCAGACGTGTTGATATTATGGTAGCTGCGAGAGGTATTAACCTCCATGTGTAACCTTTGGCTAGAATATAATATTTCGGAAACAAGAGAAACCCTAAACAGATGTGTAAAAACCCTAGAAGACAAGTTGGCTTAGTAGAATAAATAATATAAATGTATTATCTTCCAGAAAGACAAGTCGGCCCAGATAGGTGACAAGAACCACTATAAATAGGAGGTGGTCTAGCTCATTTGTACACACACTTCACTCACTCTCTCAGTATAGCGCAAGTCTGGAGCTGTAGCTGCAAGAATGGAAGGAGCATCTTTTGGTGTGATTCTTGGTCTCTCTCTCTAGCGCTATCTAGTCTAAGATATGCACCCTATCTTCTAGTATCTCTTGGTGGTATTCTTGGTGATATTCTTGGCAATATTCTTGGTGGTAATCTTGGGAAGAAATGTAATTGCAGCTGCTGCATTTGAGTATTGTTCTTGTTCTGTGGTTGTGGAGACCCTCTCTCTTGTGCGCTGCCCTTAGAGAAGGTGCGCTCCCCTTGTCTTGTGATGTTGCTGCAGTTGGATGGTGTTTTTTGGTTCCATCTCATGAAATTGCTGCAACTAGGATTTATCTATTGGTTCTAGTATGGATTTCCGGAATCATTCTATCTATCAAAGGTTATGGTGCTCGGGGGTGGCTGCGTGCCTATGGTTGGGTGACAATATTGTAATATTGTCTATAGTTAAAACGAGCACATCGAATATTTTAACAGTTTATGGGCCCACACTACCTTTAGAGCAGTCTAACCACTGGAAGGTAGAGCGAGATTTCTTTGTCAAGCTCGTTGTAGCACCAATTGCAGCTGCAACTAGGGTTTCTGATTTTGCAGCTGCACCAAACCCTAATCTAATTCTTGGGCACTTTCAGTGAAGCATTGGACCTAATTTTTGGGTATTCTAGTGCACCCTCTAGTGCCCTCAGCTAACAAAAATGTCAAGTTTGAGTTTTTGGGTCAAAGTCAAAGTTTGACTGGTCAAAGCCAAAGTCAAAGGTTGACTTTTGGTCAAAGTTGAAATTTCAGGGTTTCTATCTTGTTCTAATCATTGAACCTTTTTGATTCAGTTTCTAACCTCTTCTTGTCAAGATGGTGTCTAGTTTCAGATTAGAAGACAAGCAAAACGATACTACAAATCTCAAAGGTATGCACTTGTATATGCTTTTCAAGTGATATCATCCAACAAAACATGAGTGTGTTTGTGGGGATGTACAAGAGATCTTGTCCAAGCAACGATCTTGGATTCAGTACATCCAGAGGAACAAGCGCACCCTCCCTAACAGTTGAGGCTCCAGGCTCCAAGTTTGATTGATCAAATTGTTAAGTTTCAATTTGCACATATCAAGTTCGATAGTTGCTACAGTACAAGTAAACACTATAGTTGTGACAACAATCTTTGAAAGGTTCTATTACTGGTAGATATACTTGGTTGCATGTAAGTACTATTGATATATATGCCTATTGCACTTGTTTGCAAAATGAACTAACATCTCCTCTAGGAGATATTTCTTGTTTTGTTCCCGGGCAGGTCACCTTGGTAATTCTATGATGACTACCTTCCTTGTTACCATAGATATGTTCTTATGAAAATGCTATTGGAAATAATTTTGCTCTTGTTGTTCTTGTTCCAGGAAGGTCACATGCATTAGCTCTGAGAAGGAGCTAGAGTGACAGTTGCAAACATGGAGCAGATGACTCCATCAAGCAGTGAGGCAAGTGATCTCACCAAGTACCAATTCTAAAGGAAGCGTGTAAAGCAAAAAAAGTTTTGGATATCGTTCAATCAGATGTGTGTGGACAAATTTCAACCTCCTCACTAAGCGGGAGAGTACACCTCGGATGATTTCAAGACATTCTACAGAGAGGTCGGGATTAGGAGGGAGCTCACTACTCCCTACAATCTTGTTAGCACAATTTCCACCCTTCATTTGAGCTGATATAACTTGTTATTACAGCGATTAAAACTAGGCTAATTAAAGGAGTAGGGCCCCAATTGTCACTGTCCAAACCCCTCTCCGTTTGGGCTAGTGCTTGCTAGCCTTTGAGGGGAGTCCCTAGGCACAATGAAGCACCTTGCTGGCTGATCTGAGGTTTGATTTCTGCGTTCTAAACTAAAAATCAGCGAGCTGTTTTGTCTTGGACAACGTGTAAAAGCGGTTCAAAACAATGAGAAAATCGATCTTATATGCTTGGAGGGAACCTGCAGAGTTAGCACAATGATAATAGACTGGAAAGAAGATGAATGTTGAATTTTCACTATGCTAGGCTNGGTAGTTTTGTTTATATTCATAATCCTGATGAGTAAAGGACTAAGTTGTAACCCACGAGTATCAAGGGTATTTTTGTTGCATATAGTGAGACATCCAAGGCTTACTTGATCTATTCCATGTTGAGAAATATAGCTCAGACATGAACTTCTGCACAGGTTTAGTGTGAACATGCTAGAAGTAGTTTGAGTTATTTTTCGAAAAGTAATTCTATTTTGTAATTCACTTTAATAAAAAAAGTGAAAAGTCTTATATTTAGCTGTTGAGACTAATAAAGTGTATTTCGTGCATTTATGAATTAGACTAGGATTAATCTCAAAAATAGATTAGGGTTTCAGCTAAAAGTATAAAAGACAGGTCAAGATAGAGGGTTTAGACACAATTGAACAATTGAGTAGGTTGAGAGAGAGAGAGAGAGAGCAGGGATTCAAGAAAGAGGTGAATTTGGATAGCAGGAAGAGGTTGTACAATACAGATTCGTATAGTCGTATGGATTTGCACAGTTCCATACAGTTGCACGATCATGTTCCTAATGGCATACAAACATACTATATAGTGGTACAGACAAGCCGTACAATGGTACAGATAGAGCCATATAGGTTGTATAGCCATACAACAGGTGGTACATTCTCAGTATGCCTTACAACTCAATTTAGGGTGATTTGTTGACCATGCAACTGCTGGTTTTTAGTAGACTTTGGAGGTTTCTTTCTAAGTTTTTCGAAGGAATGAAAAGATGATTTAAAGGAGAAATTACTTGTGTGTAACGTACTCCAGTCTTGGGTATCTCTGAAAATTCGTTTTCCTAGGCAATTTCAAATTTTTTGATACCATACTTATGAATAAAGAACATGATAATCGTACATGCAATTAACAAGAAACATGCATGACTATAAAATAAAACATAACAAGCCATGCACAACAATTAACAACAGTAGAGCATGTCACAAACTTATCATAGAGATAATTAAATACACAACAAAAATAAATATCAACACAAAGAAACCACGACAGAGAACTTATCTTTCAAATATTCAATCCACCAACTGGCTGCAGATGTCGGACGTGTTGATATTATGGTAGCTGCGGGAGGTATTAACCTCCATGTGTAACCTTTGGCTAGAATATAATATTTCGGAAACAAGAGAAACCCTAAACAGATGTGTAAAAACCCTAGAAGACAAGTTGGCTCAGTAGAATAAATAATATAAATGTATTATCTTCCAGAAAGACAAGTCGACCCAGATAGGTGACAAGAACCACTATAAATAGGAGGTGCTCTAGCTCATTTGTACACACACTTCACTCACTCTCTCAGTTCATTTGTACACACACTTCACTCACTCTCTCAGTATAGCGCAAGTCTGGAGCTGTAGTTGCAAGAATGGAAGGAGCATCTTTTGGTGTGATTCTTGGTCTCTCTCTTTAGCGCTATCTAGTCTAAGATATGCACCCTATCTTCTAGTATCTCTTGGTGGTATTCTTGGTGATATTCTTGGCAATATTCTTGGTGGTAATCTTGGGAAGAAATGTAATTGCAGCTGCTGCATTTGAGTATTGTTCTTGTTCTGTGGTTGTGGAGACCCTCTCTCTTGTGCGCTGCCCTTAGAGAAGGTGCGCTCCCCTTGTCTTGTGATGTTGCTGCAGTTGGATGGTGTTTTTTGGTTCCATCTCATGAAATTGCTGCAACTAGGATTTATCTATTGGTTCTAGTATGGATTTCCGGAATCATTCTATCTATCAAAGGTTATGGTGCTCGGGGGTGGCTGCGTGCCTATGGTTGGGTGACAATATTGTAATATTGTCTATAGTTAAAACGAGCACATCGAATATTTTAACAGTTTATGGGCCCACACTACCTTTAGAGCAGTCTAACCACTGGAAGGTAGAGCGAGATTTCTTTGTCAAGCTCGTTGTAGCACCAATTGCAGCTGCAACTAGGGTTTCTGATTTTGCAGCTGCACCAAACCCTAATCTAATTCTTGGGCACTTTCAGTGAAGCATTGGACCTAATTTTTGGGTATTCTAGTGCACCCTCTAGTGCCCTCAGCTAACAAAAATGTCAAGTTTGAGTTTTTGGGTCAAAGTCAAAGTTTGACTGGTCAAAGCCAAAGTCAAAGGTTGACTTTTGGTCAAAGTTGAAATTTCAGGGTTTCTATCTTGTTCTAATCATTGAACCTTTTTGATTCAGTTTCTAACCTCTTCTTGTCAAGATGGTGTCTAGTTTCAGATTAGAAGACAAGCAAAACGATACTACAAATCTCAAAGGTATGCACTTGTATATGCTTTTCAAGTGATATCATCCAACAAAACATGAGTGTGTTTGTGGGGATGTACAAGAGATCTTGTCCAAGCAACGATCTTGGATTCAGTACATCCAGAGGAACAAGCGCACCCTCCCTAACAGTTGAGGCTCCAGGCTCCAAGTTTGATTGATCAAATTGTTAAGTTTCAATTTGCACATATCAAGTTCGATAGTTGCTACAGTACAAGTAAACACTATAGTTGTGACAACAATCTTTGAAAGGTTCTATTACTGGTAGATATACTTGGTTGCATGTAAGTACTATTGATATATATGCCTATTGCACTTGTTTGCAAAATGAACTAACATCTCCTCTAGGAGATATTTCTTGTTTTGTTCCCGGGCAGGTCACCTTGGTAATTCTATGATGACTACCTTCCTTGTTACCATAGATATGTTCTTATGAAAATGCTATTGGAAATAATTTTGCTCTTGTTGTTCTTGTTCCAGGAAGGTCACATGCATTAGCTCTGAGAAGGAGCTAGAGTGACAGTTGCAAACATGGAGCAGATGACTCCATCAAGCAGTGAGGCAAGTGATCTCACCAAGTACCAATTCTAAAGGAAGCGTGTAAAGCAAAAAAAGTTTTGGATATCGTTCAATCAGATGTGTGTGGACAAATTTCAACCTCCTCACTAAGCGGGAGAGTACACCTCGGATGATTTCAAGACATTCTACAGAGAGGTCGGGATTAGGAGGGAGCTCACTACTCCCTACAATCTTGTTAGCACAATTTCCACCCTTCATTTGAGCTGATATAACTTGTTATTACAGCGATTAAAACTAGGCTAATTAAAGGAGTAGGGCCCCAATTGTCACTGTCCAAACCCCTCTCCGTTTGGGCTAGTGCTTGCTAGCCTTTGAGGGGAGTCCCTAGGCACAATGAAGCACCTTGCTGGCTGATCTGAGGTTTGATTTCTGCGTTCTAAACTAAAAATCAGCGAGCTGTTTTGTCTTGGACAACGTGTAAAAGCGGTTCAAAACAATGAGAAAATCGATCTTATATGCTTGGAGGGAACCTGCAGAGTTAGCACAATGATAATAGACTGGAAAGAAGATGAATGTTGAATTTTCACTATGCTAGGCTTAAGCATGAGGTTTATTTCATTTAGCATGTACTTGAACCATAAACAAATGCAACAACACCATACATAGGTGTTGCAATAACCAAGATCACAAGAAGAATTACCATGCACAAGAACACAAGAAATATCCTGGGAATACCCTTCTCAAACAAGGGAGAAAAATCCAACAATCCTTTGCTATATTCTCAAGAGAAGATCCCCCAACCATAAACCTTAGATGCACACAAGAGGGTGCTCTACAACCTTGAAACTAGCGCCCAAGAGAGGTGCGCACTTCAACCTTACAAGTAGGTCTGAAATTTCCAAATGACAAGTGACAAGTGTCTCAAGTGTGTTTCCTCAATGGGGAAATCATCTTTATTTATACAAGACTAGACATAGCAATAGGTGTGCAATAAGGCCGACCTCAATAACTCAATAATATAATTAATTATTACAATAAACATTAATTATCTTTCACATATGGTGGGGCCGACTTGTACCCTTTACATCACAATTAGGGTTACAAGTAAATCTTACACTTAGACAATATATCAAGGGATCCACACGTCCACTAGTGCTCAACCACTAGGGATACGTCCACCTGTGCTCAGCCACAGGGATGTCATACTCAACAGATCTCTATCTCAACCGAGTCCACAGGAGAATCATCTGGAGTACCATCTCAAGCCTGACTCAACTGAGTCCACAGGAGTACAAAGGCAGGAGACAATCGACTCAACTGAGTCCAGAGGAGAACGATACACCCATCACATGGGCTCTCTCACAAGTCTACTCAACTCAGTCCAGAGGAGAACGTATCCTGGAGAATGTTACACGACGCTGCAATCATCAACAATGAAAACTATTCAAAACGATCGAAATTAACCATGATAAATAGTTCAAAAAAATGACATATCAGATTACAAAATTACCATAATACCGCCAAGAAAAGAGGTTTGAATGACAAACACACACTTCTTTATTGATCCGCTTACAAGAGAGTTGATTACACTACACTTGATAAGCCTACAACCGGTACTATGACAAGGAGGAGCCACTAGACTAGACTAGAGAACAAGAGAGAAGAGAATGAGAGAGACACTTTGCTGCTATTGCAAGAATCGACGAAATAACCAATGGCAAGCCTCCAATATATAGCTAGTGAGGGTGGACATTCTAAGAGGAGAAAAGAGGACGCATGAGAGGCTGAGAATAGGTACTGGGCGCATGTGGGAAGCATGTGAAAAGGAAAAAACGGAGTGTGAGTTAGAGTGGGCGCATAGGTGCATGAGAGGGCTAAGAATAGATGCAAGTCTAAGAGACTGAGACGTGCTGAGAGTTAACTGAAGCATGCATCCACATGTGAGAGAGAGAGGGCACATTGAGGAAGAGAGAATGAGTGGAAGTGAGAGTGAAAAAAGCGCCCAAGTCAACTGGAGTAAAGGGGTAGGTGAGGGCTATATTTAACTGCTAACACATGAGTGAGGTTCAGTTAACTTGATCATGAAGTTGGCTATACAGCTAAACTCATGCGACCCCTTCTCCATCATCAATTAATTATCACATGCTCGAATATTTAGGAATATGTGCCCTAGCTTAGGTGGATGCCACATCATTGCCACATGTCGACTTATGAGGATGCCACTTGGCACTGCATGGATGATGACTAGACCTGCTAAATATAGAAACTTCTAAAAATAGAATTTTGTTGCTAAATTTTAGGAAACTGTCCACATCATCTAGGATGACTGGGAGGACACCGCCACCCTACCAAAAATAGAAAGTCGTCCAAATACCCTTGACTTTATTCGTCTATTCGCAAGGGATTCGAATATGTGATCAGAACTGATATGCAAGCCCTAATGCTCAACCTGCTAAAAATAGTAAACTGGGCCACATCATCCCGAAAAAAGTCCAAAAGACTCTGTATGTCTTAAGGATCAATACTGTGCTCTTAGAATCTGAATCTAGGGCCTAGAGCAAAACCTGCTAAAAGTAGAAATTTCTTGGACGTCTCCTGGAAAAGTGTCATCAGGCCTAGAATCCTACAAGGACTCATATTGTATGCTCAAAATTGCCTGAAACTGCCAAGAGACCCACTCAAACCGTGTCTCCTAAATTTTAACAGCACTTGTATTTCTCTCAAAAAATGCATGGAAACCAAGTCATCTTTGACTTCGAACCAAACGACCATATATTGATCATGTACCTGCCTCATGTGGGAACCAACCTTCTGCTCAACATAAGTACTGGACTCTGGAAAAATCTCAGTATGCTAATCCCAATGCTGCACGCTGGCTCTTAACCCTCAAGATTTTCAAGGGTGAAAATCTAGGGGTTAACAAATCCTCAATAGAATGGTGTAGCAGAAAGAAAGAACTGATCCATTGAAGAATCTATTAAGGCAATGATGAATGACCATAATATATCCATGTTTCTATGGGGAAAAGCAGTGATGACAACGGTATATGTTCAAGAAGTCCTTGTCGTATATTGAAGAACATGACTCTAGAAGAAGATTTCTTCGGAAAGAAGCCAAGTGTTGAACACTTGAGGATATTTGGTTGTCTTGTCTATATTCATGTTCCCAAGGACAAAAGAAAGAAGTTGGAACCTTCACGAAAGAAGGGCATATTCGTTGGATATATTGAATCATCAAAAGCTTATAAAATCTATGTTCTAGGTCAACAAAAGGTTGAAATCAACAGAGATGTGAATTTTTTGATAAAAAGATTGGCTACAAAAGATTCCATAGATCCCAATGATGAAGAAGAACATGAAGGTCCCAAGGAAGAAACTACATGTTCTCCAGAACATCTCAATGCAAAACCTTCCACCTTTGAAGAAGCAGTCAAGAAAAGTCTGTAGTCACTTCAAAATGGGTTTACAAGATAAAGCTTGCAATGNTAGCGCTATCTAGTCTAAGATATGCACCCTATCTTCTAGTATCTCTTGGTGGTATTCTTGGTGATATTCTTGGCAATATTCTTGGTGGTAATCTTGGGAAGAAATGTAATTGCAGCTGCTGCATTTGAGTATTGTTCTTGTTCTGTGGTTGTGGAGACCCTCTCTCTTGTGCGCTGCCCTTAGAGAAGGTGCGCTCCCCTTGTCTTGTGATGTTGCTGCAGTTGGATGGTGTTTTTTGGTTCCATCTCATGAAATTGCTGCAACTAGGATTTATCTATTGGTTCTAGTATGGATTTCCGGAATCATTCTATCTATCAAAGGTTATGGTGCTCGGGGGTGGCTGCGTGCCTATGGTTGGGTGACAATATTGTAATATTGTCTATAGTTAAAACGAGCACATCGAATATTTTAACAGTTTATGGGCCCACACTACCTTTAGAGCAGTCTAACCACTGGAAGGTAGAGCGAGATTTCTTTGTCAAGCTCGTTGTAGCACCAATTGCAGCTGCAACTAGGGTTTCTGATTTTGCAGCTGCACCAAACCCTAATCTAATTCTTGGGCACTTTCAGTGAAGCATTGGACCTAATTTTTGGGTATTCTAGTGCACCCTCTAGTGCCCTCAGCTAACAAAAATGTCAAGTTTGAGTTTTTGGGTCAAAGTCAAAGTTTGACTGGTCAAAGCCAAAGTCAAAGGTTGACTTTTGGTCAAAGTTGAAATTTCAGGGTTTCTATCTTGTTCTAATCATTGAACCTTTTTGATTCAGTTTCTAACCTCTTCTTGTCAAGATGGTGTCTAGTTTCAGATTAGAAGACAAGCAAAACGATACTACAAATCTCAAAGGTATGCACTTGTATATGCTTTTCAAGTGATATCATCCAACAAAACATGAGTGTGTTTGTGGGGATGTACAAGAGATCTTGTCCAAGCAACGATCTTGGATTCAGTACATCCAGAGGAACAAGCGCACCCTCCCTAACAGTTGAGGCTCCAGGCTCCAAGTTTGATTGATCAAATTGTTAAGTTTCAATTTGCACATATCAAGTTCGATAGTTGCTACAGTACAAGTAAACACTATAGTTGTGACAACAATCTTTGAAAGGTTCTATTACTGGTAGATATACTTGGTTGCATGTAAGTACTATTGATATATATGCCTATTGCACTTGTTTGCAAAATGAACTAACATCTCCTCTAGGAGATATTTCTTGTTTTGTTCCCGGGCAGGTCACCTTGGTAATTCTATGATGACTACCTTCCTTGTTACCATAGATATGTTCTTATGAAAATGCTATTGGAAATAATTTTGCTCTTGTTGTTCTTGTTCCAGGAAGGTCACATGCATTAGCTCTGAGAAGGAGCTAGAGTGACAGTTGCAAACATGGAGCAGATGACTCCATCAAGCAGTGAGGCAAGTGATCTCACCAAGTACCAATTCTAAAGGAAGCGTGTAAAGCAAAAAAAGTTTTGGATATCGTTCAATCAGATGTGTGTGGACAAATTTCAACCTCCTCACTAAGCGGGAGAGTACACCTCGGATGATTTCAAGACATTCTACAGAGAGGTCGGGATTAGGAGGGAGCTCACTACTCCCTACAATCTTGTTAGCACAATTTCCACCCTTCATTTGAGCTGATATAACTTGTTATTACAGCGATTAAAACTAGGCTAATTAAAGGAGTAGGGCCCCAATTGTCACTGTCCAAACCCCTCTCCGTTTGGGCTAGTGCTTGCTAGCCTTTGAGGGGAGTCCCTAGGCACAATGAAGCACCTTGCTGGCTGATCTGAGGTTTGATTTCTGCGTTCTAAACTAAAAATCAGCGAGCTGTTTTGTCTTGGACAACGTGTAAAAGCGGTTCAAAACAATGAGAAAATCGATCTTATATGCTTGGAGGGAACCTGCAGAGTTAGCACAATGATAATAGACTGGAAAGAAGATGAATGTTGAATTTTCACTATGCTAGGCTCAAGCATGAGGTTTATTTCATTTAGCATGTACTTGAACCATAAACAAATGCAACAACACCATACATAGGTGTTGCAATAACCAAGGTCACAAGAAGAATTACCATGCACAAGAACACAAGAAATATCCTGGGAAAACCCTTCTCAAACAAGGGAGAAAAATCCAACAATCCTTTGCTATATTCTCAAGAGAAGATCCCCCAACCATAAACCTTAGATGCACACAAGAGGGTGCTCTAAAACCTTGAAACTAGCGCCCAAGAGAGGTGCGCACTTCAACCTTACAAGTAGGTCTGAAATTTCCAAATGACAAGTGACAAGTGTCTCAAGTGTGTTTCCTCAATGGGGAAATCACCTTTATTTATACAAGACTAGACATAGCAATAGGTGTGTCTATTGGCACAATAAGGCCGACCTCAATAACTCAATAATATAATTAATTATTACAATAAACATTAATTATCTTTCACATATGGTGGGGCCGACTTGTACCCTTTACATCACAATTAGGGTTGCAAGTAAATCTTACACTTAGACAATATAGCAAGGGATCCACACGTCCACTAGTGCTCAACCACTAGGGATACGTCCACTTGTGCTCAGCCACAGGGATGTCATACTCAACAGATCTCTATCTCAACCGAGTCCACAGGAGAATCATCTGGAGTACCATCTCAAGCCTGACTCAACTGAGTCCACAGGAGTACAAAGGCAGGAGACAATCGACTCAACTGAGTGCAAAGGAGAACGATACATCCATCACATGGGCTCTCTCACAAGTCGACTCAACTCAGTCCAGAGGAGAACATATCCTGGAGAATGTCACACGACGCTGCAATCATCAACAATGAAAACTATTCAAAACGATCGAAATTAACCATGATAAATAGTTAAAAAAAATGACATATCAGATTACAAAATTACCATAATACCGCCAAGGAAAGAGGTTTGAATGACAAACACACACTTCTTTATTGATCCGCTTACAAGAGAGTTGATTACACTACACTTGATAAGCCTACAACCGATACTATGACCACTTTGCTCAAGGAGGAGCCACTAGACTAGATTAGAGAACAAGAGAGAAGAGAATGAGAGAGACACTTTGCTGCTATTGCAAGAACCGACGAAATAACCAATGGCAAGCCTCCAATATATAGCTAGTGAGGGTGCACATTCCAAGAGGAGAAAAGAGGACGCATGAGAGGCTAAAAATAGGTACTGGGCGCATGTGGGAAGCATGTGAAAAGGAAAAAGCGGAGTGTGAGTTAGAGTGGGCGCATAGGTGCATGAGAGGGCTAAGAATAGATGCAAGTTTAAGAGACTGAGACGTGCTGAGAGTTAACTGAAGCATGCATCCACATGTGTGAGAGAGAGAGGGCGCATTGAGGAAGAGAGAATGAGTGGAAGTGAGAGTGAAAAAAGCGCCCAAGTCAACTGGAGTAAAGGGGTAGGTGAGGGCTATATTTAACTGCTAACACATGAGTGAGGTTCAGTTAACTTGATCATGAAGTTGGCTATACAGCTAAACTCATGCGACCCCTTCTCCATCATCAATTAATTATCACATGCTCGAATATTTAGGAATATGTGCCCTAGCTTAGGTGGATGCCACATCATTGCCACATGTCGACTTATGAGGATGCCACTTGGCACTGCATGGATGATGACTAGACCTGCTAAATATAGAAACTTCTAAAAATAGAATTTTGTTGCTAAATTTTAGGAAACTGTCCACATCATCTAGGATGACTGGGAGGCCACCGCCACCCTACCAAAAATAGAAAGTCGTCCAAATACCCTTGACTTTATTCGTCTATTCGCAAGGGATCCGAATATGTGATCAGAACTGATATGCGAGCCCTAATGCTCAACCTGCTAAAAATAGTAAACTGGGCCACATCATCCCGAAAAAAGTCCAAAAGACTCTGTGTGTCTTAAGGATCAATACTGTGCTCTTAGAATCTGAATCTGGGGCCTAGAGCAAAACTTGCTAAAAATAGAAATTTCTTGGACGTCTCCTGGAAAAGTGTCATCAGGCCTAGAATCCTACAAGGACTCATATTGTATGCTCAAAACTGCCTCAAACTACCAAGAGACCCATTCAAACCGTGTCTCCTAAATTTTAACAACACTTGTATCTCTCTCAAAAAATGCATGGAAACCAAGTCCTCTCTGACTTCGAACCAAACGACCATATATTGATCATGTACCTGCCTCATGTGGGAACCAACCTCCTGCTCAACATAAGCACTGGACTCTGGAAAAATCTCAGTATGCCAATCCCAATGCTGCACGCTGGCTCTTAACCCTCAAGATTTTCAAGGGTGAAAATCTAGGGGTTAACAAATCCTCAATAGAATGGTGTAGCAGAAAGAAAGAACTGATCCATTGAAGAATCTATTAAGGCAATGATGAATGGCCATAATATATCCATGTTTCTATGGGGAAAAGCAACGATGACAGCCGTATATGTTCAAGAAGTCCTTGTCGTATATTGAAGAACATGACTCTAGAAGAAGATTTCTTCGGAAAGAAGCCAAGTGTTGAACACTTGAGGATATTTGGCTGTCCTGTCTATATTCATGTTCCCAAGGACAAAAGAAAGAAGTTGGAACCTTCACGAAAAAAGGGCATATTCGTTGGATATATTGAATCATCAAAAGCTTATAGAATCTATGTTCTAGGTCAACAAAAGGTTGAAATCAGCAGAGATGTGAATTTTTTGATAAAAAGCTTAGCTACAAAAGATTCCATAGATCCCAACGATGAAGAAGAACATGAAGGTCCCAAGGAAGAAACTACATGTTCTCTAGAACATCTCAATGCAAAACCTTCCACCTTTGAAGAAGCAGTCAAGAAAAGTCTGTAGTCACTTCAAAATGGGTTTACAAGATAAAGCTTGCAATGGATGGAAGTATCGATAGATACAAGGCAAGATTCATGGCTAAAGGGTTCTCCCAGCAGGAGGGAGAAGACTATGATGAGACGTTTTCTCTGGTTGCCAGATACACCTCTATTAGAGCCATTATATCTCTTGCAACATCCATGGGTTGGAGTTTACTTCAGATGGATTTAAAGACTGCTTTTCTCAATGGAGTAATTGAGGAAGAAGTATACATAGAGAAACCTCAAGGTTTTGAGGTACACCCAAGAGAAACCCATGTATGTAGATTAAAGAAGGCCTTGTATGGACTCAAGCAAGCTCCAAGAGCTTGGTATGCACGAATTGATAGTTACTTGACGAGACATGGATTTTCCAAGAACTATGCTGATCCATATCCTTATTACAAGGTTGTGATTGGTGCACATGTGATCCTACTACTATATGTTGATGATTTATTTCTAACAGATGCATAGCCTCTCATTATTCAGTGTAAGAGGGAGTTAGCCTCTGAATTCGATATGAAGGATCTTGGTCTCGTGCATTATTATTTGAGACTAGATGTATAGCAGAAGTGTGGTGAAATCTTCTTAGGGCAAGGGTGTTGATTTTTCATAAGCTAGGTTAAGCATGAAGTTTATTTCATTTTTGCATTTCACTTAACCATAAACAATAATGTTGTAGCAACCAAGATCACAAGAAGAAGCACCATGCACAAGAACACAATAAGTATCTTGGGAAACCCTTCTCAACAAGGGAAGAAAACCCAGCCAAATCCTTTGCTATATTCTTCAAGAGAAGGACCTCCACCAAGATAAACCCTAGCACACAAGAGGGTGCTTCAAACCCTAGAACTCTAGCGCCCAAGAGAGGTGCGCACCTTTTACCAGAGAAGTGTACTTACTGAAATTTCCAAACTCACAAGAAGGTTGTGTTTCCACAATGGGGAATTTCCCTTTACTTATATTAAACTTATCCTATCAACCGAAGTGTCTATTGGCTCAACAGGGCCGACCTCACTAAGTCATATTATTATTATTATTATTATAATTAATATTAACCATATTAATTATCTTTTACATTTATTATTAATCACATTAAGGTG